>RJWT010034291.1:0-13710 GCA_004365215.1 Cuniculus paca
CGGGTTTGTTCCCGGGAGTTTACCCAGCCCTGAAGCACAGTAGGTGCCTGAGGCACCTTAGAGAAATAAATGATCCCGAGACTCCTGCTTGGATGTCATTTCTTTATGACATTTGTTTTCAAAAGGCAAAGAGTGGTGGGGCGCAGGGAGGGTGTGAGCACCCCACCCAGGCTGCCCTTCCTCTGCTCCTTCCCCTGCCAGGCAGTACAGTCTGAGCCCCAGTTTCTCTGTCTGGAGCTGGGGAGATGGCGCTGCCTCTCTGGGAAGACTAAAGACGAGCCTGGGCTGTCCACACACTTTCCTTGTAGCCTACACGGCCTCGGCGCCTGCTGCTCCTGGTCGGAGCAAGGAAGGAAGCCGGTGGCAGGGAGATTCCGCACCCTGAGCGATGGAGGAGCCCTCAGACAGTGGCTTGGTCCACTCCGTCCTGCTGCAAGCCGGAAAGGTGCAGTCAGGACCCGGCAGGACCTCCCTCCGACTGAAGAGTGGAACATGGTCCCCGTCTTTGGTCTGTTTTCCCAGTTTACTTTGTGAGCAGCCACAGGTGGAGTTTGAGCAGCTGAATTTTTGCTTTTTAACCTCACAGGCTAAGGAAATGTGGCTCAGTCCCTTATTGCTTCTGATAAAGAGCAATTTGGTCCAACACAGTCAGGTAGAAAGCTTCCTTCCTATTTTAAATTAGAATTTTAAGGTAGAGCCGGGGCGAAGCAAAGAAGGGATCTGAATTTTAAAAGCCAAGAGGAAGCATACAAAGAATTGAAAGATAAACATTTTGTCTTTCAATAGAGAAGAATTCTTCTTTCTATTTTACAGCCAACCATAACTCACAGGATGAAGGACGCTTTCTGTGAGTGCCATGCTTTTCAAACGACATAAAAACCCGGTCTTGCATGAGAGGCTCTGGTGAAGAGGTCATTGTCAGCCCCTGTGCCCGACTCTAGGCACACCGTGTCCCCAGCCCTCCCGCCCGCTCCCTCTGGAACCCAGCCTGGGCCACCCCCGCCCTTCCCCCACCCCAGGCTCACGGGAAGCCTGACTCGGAAACATGGCAAGACAGTGGCACCACTTGCCCCCACGATCAATTTATTTTCATTAACTACTGACTCCATCAAGATCTTAAAGGACCGTGCCGAGGAGAGGTAGAACAAACGGAATAGCCAACTGCAGAGGTTCGTCTGATAAGGGGAAGGGTTAAAACTTTGTTATGCTGCAGCACAGTCATCCTGGCATCCCGGGGACCCACAAGTGTGCCACACTAACGAAACTGCATGCATGCACTCACACACACATGGATTTTACCATATGTTAATTGGTAAAGGGAAGCTACTGAATCTTCCCTGCATCCTAGAAAACATACAGAACCTGTGAGAGGTAAGGAAAATCGCTCAGCCTTATTCCACCTAAGACTAAAAAGCTTACTAACATGCAAGCCACACATCAAACTTCAGCAAGCGGCCTGTGTGGGTGATGGGGCCATGGTGGCAGCCAGGCAGGTGGTCTGGGAGGTGGCAGGGATGGACGCTGTGGCCAGGGACCTTCCCTGCTGGCCTCTCCGCGTGACCTGCTGATGTTTCCTGCTGAGGACTTTGGTTTTGAGGTCTTGGTTTCAAAAAGCAGACAACTTGATCACATCCAGCACAAAGGGAGGCCCTTCCCTCCTGACATGGCCATGCAGTGGACCTCGCTTCCTTTCAGCTGCTAAGCAGAGTCCCATGTCATATGGGCTTGTGAACAAAAAGCAGTTTGGATTAAGAAGGATCCAAGAAGAATGGATAGTGGAGGGCCGTGTCCAGCGCCAGGCTGTGCCACCTGCCTGGAACGCTTTCTCCTTGTCCTCACTTATTGCACGTGCCCAGGAAGCACTGGGCCCACACTCCACGCACAAGACACACCTGGACCTGTGTCCGCTGCAGTTTCCCTGGGCGCTCACGTCCCCAGGCTGAAGGCGGACAGCTGCTGGCCCCCAGTGTCTCTGCCTGGAGTCTGACTTCCGGCCACTGGGCCAGTTAGAAGCAACTACAGACAGGAAGTCTGTGCATGGATACCGCTCTCCAGTGTGGTCTCTGCTGTCACCCACAGCTGCCCAGAATGACAAGCTCAGAAGTCTACAGTGAACCCGTAGTGGCTTCCCTGACCAGGGGTAGACTTCCCACCCAGCCTGCTTGAGCTGGCATCTTGGTTCAGTGTGCATCTTAGGTATAGCCTTGGATATTACACGTGCGTGCGCACACACACATGCACATGGTCTTCACACTTGTTCCCATGGCCACGCACCCCTCACTTGCCACAGAATAAGGCATCACACATGCTGTGATCCGTTCTTGGGGCACCTGTGCCTGGCATTTGGCCTCTGTCCCCCAGCTTCAGTGGTATAAACCTGTGTGGTTGGAAGGGGCCTGAATGGTGGTGTCGTAAACACAACATGTAAGTGGATTTGGTTTTCTTCCAGGGTACCTGACCTCTTGCTCTGACTCTGGAATATTCGCAACTGCAGACTGTGGCCCAAGCCCCCAAACGAACTCCAGGGAGGGAGTATCCCTCACGGGGCTGCTGAAAGGAGAGAGGGACATGAAAGGCAGGCGATGGGCGGACAAGGAGTCAGCGGTTTCCACGCATGCGCACGTGACAGGCGCCCTCCCTTTTGATCTCGGAAAGAGCCTGGCAGGTTGGAGACCGTACCCCAGCCAGCTCGCCTTTGAACCTCGATAACAGAAGCGAGATTCTTAATCGGAAACACAGCCAGCAAACCTGGCTGGCGCAGCCCGGCGGCCCTGGCCTGGCAGGACAGTCAGCCCCACGAGGCACTGGCTTTGCTCTGTCTGCAGCTGCTGAGTTTATTGAAAGCTTCTCGAGGGCCAGGAGATCAAGGCCTCTGAGGATTCAGGATCCAAATAATCCTCTCCAGGGGTGGGCTACACGATCCAGTCTGTGGAAGAGAAAGCTGCTAGTTAACATGATGTGGTCAAAGCTGACAGGAAGTGCCTCATGGAGACAAGATTTGAACCCAGATCTTTCCACATCTTGAGGCTTGAATTTAAACCACAATGCCAGCTGTCCCTTGAGAAGCAGCTGCCCCTTCAATGCCCACTTTCCTGGCAGTGCGGGCGCAGAGGTGTTGGCACAACATAGTGTGTAAAGCCTAGGCTGCAGACAGACCAGGTCCTCTGGAGGACTCGAAGTTCCCTGAGAGTCCGAATGTCCCTTTCAGAGGCGGGCAAATGCCCTGTGGCTGCTGTCAGTGGACTCAGGACCTTCGCCCCAAGCTTGATGTCTTCTCACATCACATGGCCCACGTGTGGCGCCAGCCCCACTCCCACTCTCAGGCTCATTGTCCTTCTCGGGTCTCTGCTGCCCCGCCTGCTTTCACAGAGCGTGCAGGTGTGTTCTGCAGCCCCGCTCTCCCAGGATCGCCCTGTGGACTTGGGGAAGGTGGGCAGAGCAGCAGGAAGCCAATCCTGTGTCCAGAGGGGACAAGAGCAGATTGACAGCAAAGCCAGAGGGCAGGGGACAGCACTTAGGAGGAGATGCGGACAGGGGACTCATTGGTGGGGGAAGGGGGTGGGTCCGTGCACCTCAGAGGAGCCCTAGGCTGGCCGTCCCTTATCCAAAATGCTCGCATTTGGGGCCGATTCAGGTCTGGGAGTTTTTTGAATTTCAGAATAATTGCATAAGCTTTACTGATTTAGTGTCCCCAAACCCAAGCCAGAAATGCTCCCCAGCAGGAAATGTGTGTATGGTGGCACTCAAAGCTTTGGATCCTGGAGGCTTTGGAGATTCTGAATAGGAGCATCCAATCGGAACTAATTCAACAGCCACACTTCTGTGGAGGACAGAGGCTACACACAGGCAGGGCTGGGGATGCACATGGTCATCTGTGAAGTCCCAGTGAACTTCCAGGCCAGGACATTACTGGGGGCTGCTGGACCCTTCAATGTGGGACCTGGTGGAGGAGGCTGTCTCTGGGTTGTGCCCTTGAAGGGGACTGTGAGGCTCTGGTCTCTTCGTTCATTTCCTTCCCTCCTCCCCACGCTCCCGCCATGCCCTGCAAGGCTTCCTGCGCAAGCACTGAAACCTCCTCTGAGACGGTGAGCGCAGATAACCTTTCCTCTCCGTAAGCCGGTGATCTCAGGAATGTTGTCACAGTGGCAGAATGCTGACTAACATGCCTCCCAGGTGCTGTGGACCCCTGCACCAGAGTCCCACACCAAACTGGGCAGAGACCACCACACCTTCTCTAAATCAGGGAGCTGGAGGAAGAGAGAATGCAGAGAAACAGGAGGGTGACTACCAGTGGGGTTTGTCACACGCACTAAAGCTCGGGCCTGAAAGTGGGCTCCCACAGGTGTTTGGCAGCTGCCACAGACCCAAGCACCCTTCTCCTTCCCCAGAAGCAGGCCCTGAAGGTCAAGAGGTGCTAGTGGTCCCAGAACACCACCCCCAGGCATTTCCCAACACAGCCCGGGACCTGGCTCCTAGGCCGACTGGCGGCATTCGGCTCAGGGCCGACTTTTCCAGAAGATGCCCGTCACCAGTGCATGTGTGCCTCTGTGCACGCTGCCTGCTGGAGGTGGAGCTGCTGGGTCGAGGGGAGCGGCAGACGGACCTCCGCAAGTGAGGCCATCACCGTCACCGTCATCAGGCAGCAGGAGCGCTGGCACCAGCCAGCCCGCCTCGCCACCCTGCACTGGTGCTTGCTCGTCGCCCTGTGGACTCGGGGAGGCCCTGCCAAAAGCTGGGGCTGCCGAGCGCAAGGAACCAGGCTTGGCAGTGGAAAGATGGAAAGCGACTCCATTTATATCTTCGCCATGAAAAAGTCATACACCTTTTTCTTTTGCTGGGGATGGAACCTAGGACCCTGCACACTCCAGGCAAGGAACGGCTCTACCACTGGGCTACATCGCTGGGCTGATTCACGGTTATGTGGTGAATGTGCTGTTTGCTCCAAGAATCACAGCACAATGTATGCTTGTGTCAAGACATCACATAGTAGCCTATACGTGTGTACAATTAGATGTCAATCAAAAATAAAAGAACAATTCTGAAAACAAAGAACACCAATTCCAGCAACTGTGGCCCATCTCAGGGTCTCTTCTGCCTACCTGTGGCTCTCCCACCTGCCTCTTGAAGGGGCCGTACTAGGCCACGCTCCCCTGGTCTCCACGAATGAACCCACGAATGAACCCACGAGGGACCTTGAGGGGGAGGTCATCAGCCTCACACTGACACTGCAGACCTGGTCTTTGACCTAGCGTTCACTTGTGTGGGTGGGGCTGGGGGCTGGGTGCTGGGACTCAGCTCCTAGTCCTGAGCTCCTTGCTCAGATATGGGGGGGTGGTCAAAGCCAGTGGTGTGGAGAGGCAACTAGACTACTTGCGGGCCCCAGGGAGACGTCAAGACAGCAGCACTCTCTCTGCTTCCTAAAAGAGAAGCTGGTGTCACTTCTGAGGGAGACACAGTTGTCAGAGCTCTGACCCACTGGTAGCAGCCAGCGGCCCCTGGCCTGCTTCTGCCTGGTGTGACTGCACAGAGGACCACCTTGCTCTGCTGTCACTCTCCTTCCTGTGTCAGGTGATGCGCCCTGGTTTCAGACCACCCAGTGCTGGACGCTGTGGACAGCGTCCTCCCCTGCGCTGTCAGACCTGGCACTGTGAGTGGCCCCGAGGAGCAGGCTCCTTGTGGGCATCTACCCGTGAGCCCCTGGCATCTTACAGATGGGTAAGTTCCTGAGTACACTGCCGTGGACACTGGCCAGGACCCCATCAGCCAGAGAAGCCAAAGTCGCCTGTAGCCCCTCCCACGATGGGTGAGGACAGAGGTGCATCCTCCCCAGAAGAACGTTCTAAACTTGGAAACACGGCCCGTAGGAGCTGTGCTCAGCAGTTGGCTGCTGCCACCCTCTGATGGCCGAAGCAGGCACTGCAGGAAGCCCCTTCTGAGGCTGGGAGCTGGGTGTCCCTGGTGACTTTGAAAAGATGCTAAGTTGTCCTAGATTAGAGGAGCCCCACAGAACAGTGGGGCATAGCTCAGCAAGTCACACTTTGGCTGGGAACTGTTATTTTTTGACTGGAGCAAACGATGATCACTTTTGTAGAAGCTTGATGTTGTGCAAGCATAAATGTACAGATCACAATGGCCACGTAAAGGCACAAAACGTATACATTATATTATATATCAAAGATTACATCGATACTATAGCTCGACACATCCTCACTGCTTTCTTAAACTGGATTAACAGATGCAGCTCAGGAATTCCACGAGCATTCCTTGTCTGTCTAACTGATTTTCAGTTCTGATGGGGAGGTCTGGCTGGGAGCCTTGGGCTCCAGGAAATGTCAAACAGACACCAAAAGTCAGAAACCCTGGGCCACACCCAAGTCCACATCCTGCAAAGCCCTCATTCAGTCAGGGTCCCTTCCATGAAGGAAGCCACCACCAAGGGGTGTAGAACGCCACGCTGGCACGCAGGTCAGGGCTGAGCCCAATCAGGCCCTGAGCACCTGTGAAGCCCTCAGTGGCAGCTTCCACAGGAAAAAGCAAGTTCTTCAAAAGGCCCAAATGGTTGTCTTCTTCTTATTTCCATTAGGAAGGATGTGTG
The DNA here is from genome assembly GCA_004365215.1 of Cuniculus paca. NCBI lineage: Eukaryota > Metazoa > Chordata > Mammalia > Rodentia > Cuniculidae > Cuniculus > Cuniculus paca. The sequence goes on from RJWT010034291.1 coordinate 6,596, forward strand.
TGCCGGGAGGGAAGGGGTTGGTGAGGGGCTGTTTTAGTTGGGTGGGAGGTGCCCAGGTTGAGACCTGTAGCCTGGACTGTGGTACCAGGACATTGTATATTTCACCCAGCTAAGAGGGAGAGTTTGTGTTCTCATCACAAAGAGCTGACAGAGCTGAAGAGATGGGTGTGCTGACTCACCCACTTTGGTCATTCCACATTGTACTCCTCAATGTATGCAAGGGTCAGGGTCCATCAATTAGAAATAAAACTTTTTAAAAAGTCAATGAACAAGGCCACCATCAGGACTATCCCACAGGTAGCTGATGAGAGCTAGGACAACCAGCCAGCCATGCCTTGCAGAATCCACGAGTGTCTGGAGAAGCCTGCCCCACACCCCACCGCCTCCCAGGGAACTGGGTTAGGAGAAACCCAGGTTCCTGACCCATCCCCCTACACTGGATAAGTAGCCAATGTGGAAAGTGCCTGGAACCCCACAACCTGCTCTTCTGGAGGAACCCAGGAAAATGTCAAAATGAAGGAGCGCATGGCAATTTCTGGCTTCCAGTCCGTACAGAACAAGTCCAGGAGACATGGATATGGAAGAAAGCAGAAGTTGCATGCCTGAAATTTCTGGAATGGTGGAAACTGAAGTAAAGAAACTACTTCATGAGGCTGTAAAACAAATCAGATCAGAAATAATGTCTCAGATAAAAGAAGAAATGAGAAACATAATAAAATGGTTGCTGAGCATATCTAAAGAAGACACAGATAAAAAGAAAGAGGAGCATAGGACAATGAGGGAAACCTTGAATGAACAATATAGAGAAAAATTGGAATGCATAAAACAGACTCAAAGAGATAGCTAGGAAATTAAAAACTCAGTTGAAAGCTGGAAAAACCACTTGAAAGAAACTGAAGACAGACTTTCACACCTTGAAGACAGGATGGCAACTAGTGATTGCAAAAAGAAAGATCTCTTAAAAATAACAAGGAACCAGGAAATAACAATTCAACAGCTGCAAGATGAGGCAAAGAAAAATAATTTAAGAATGATAGGTGTCAGCAAAAAAAGCAGGAGTCAACACAAATGACATAAAGAGACTATTTTACAGAAGTAATAGCCGAGAACTTCCCAAGCATGGAAAAAGGATGTGATATTCAGGTAAGTGAGGCATATGGAACTCCAACTAGCCATAACCAAAATAAATCTACACCCAGACATAAAATAATCATGATCCCAGAAATTCAGCACAAGAACAGAATTTTAAAAGCTTTTAGAGAAAAGAAACAGATCACCTATAAAGGAAAACCAATCAGAATCAGGACAGACTTCTTAACACAAACCATCAGGTCAAGAAGAACTTAGAGTGAAGTATTTCAAGTCCTGAAAGAAAACAACTTCCAACCCAGATTGATGTACCCTGCAAAATTATCTTTCAAAATTAATGGAGAAACAAGATGCTTCTATGACAAAGAACAACTGAAGGAACTCATGATCACCAAACCAACCCTCCAGAGAGTGCTGAAGAATATTCTAGAAAGAGATAAAGATGACTATGGTTCCAGGAACAGCAGCAGAGGGGGATCGCTGAGTGGGGTAGACAACTGAATGGAGGGGAAAAGTAGGGAGGCAACAACAGGAAAATAGCAAGGCAGGGATGAGTCAGTACATGTTGGTTGTAACCATTAATGTAGATGGCTTTAATTCACCAATAAAAGGAAACCCAGGGAGAGTGGATCAAGAAACAAGATCCATCAATATGCAGCATATGAGAAACACATTAACTCAAAAGGAAATTCACAGATTGAAGGTCAAAGAAGAGAAAACAATGGCCCATGTGATAGGGAACCAGAAAAGAGTAGGGGTAGCTTGCACATGAACCACAGAATGGATAAGAAAGATATGGCATTTTTATACACTGGAAAGATACTCAGCTATAAAGAAGGATAATCATGAGGCTTTTGTAGGTAAATGAATGCAACTTGTGATCACACTCTTGGGTGAAATGGTTAAGACTCACATAGGTGAACATCATGTTATCTCCCTAGTATAAAAAACTGAAGGAGTTAGTGGGATCCAAAATTTACACTAGATATTGTGACAGTGAAAGGGGAGGAAATGTCTAAAAAGGGAAGGTGGTAGCCATTTTTAATTCCCTATCATTTTGTTTTAAAGTCCTGTATTGTTTTCATTGCTTTGGTTTGATTAATTTTATTGTTTTGTTTGGTTTGATTTTATTAGGTTGGATGCTATGGGCAGCTATTTTACAGATAAAAAGAGGCATTATGGTAGCCATTGTTGATTTCCTGTTATCTTGTGTTGAAGTCCTGTATCACTTTCACTGTTTTGTTTTGATTGGCTTTATTCTGTTTTATTTTGTTTGGTTTTATCTTCTCAAATATTAAAAAAAAATTAAGTCACTGAACATTTAAAAGAAGGAGGCAGTGATTTGCCAGCTGGGGACCTGTGCTGTCTGGCAGTGCGGGGGCAGGTGGTGGTAAAGACCCTGGGGACCATGTGGCTCTCAAAGGGAATGAACTAAAGCGTGAATGAGCACTTTGTTAGGCTGAATCACCACAAAACAAGGAATAAACCTTGAATTATGAGCCCCCTAGTAAACTACAACTTTTCTATTAATTACTTAAGATAAAGACACAGGCTCTTGCATGGCTGACGGCCTTCTCAGTGCACGCCAGATTCTGATACTTCTACAAATAGTCCCAAAGCTGCCCCACAATTTGGCAATTTTGATCATTGCTGAAAGACTAATTTCAAACTTGTTTACAGATTTCTATTGTAATCCCAATATTACATATTATAATCTAGATATTGTAATCCCTTTTAATATTGTGACCTAATTACTGTAACCCCCTTTATTTATATTCCTCATGGTTTGAGAAGTTTTATATTTGTAACCCCACTGAAACGTTATTGGAATCCCAGTGAGTTAATTTCAATCTATCATCGCCAGTGCAACCCAAGGCGAGAATAAAGACACTAAGACACATTCAAAGTTATGGGCAGCCAAGGGGTCCTCAGTCTGGTCAAAGGCCTTGATCCAAAGTCTCGTCCAGAATTTATTACCTCACAAAGAAGGGAGTGGCTCCAGAATGAGTGACTGTCAACAAAGCGAGAATTACGTGAGCAAGGTGAGAGCTGAGCTGGCCAGGTGATGAGAAAGGCACCTCTACAATACGCAGGGAGGAGGTCATGCAGAAAGACCAACCTGCGTAGCTCGACTGGGATAGCATATGAATGAATTTAGGAGCTGCTGCTTTAGTTTTTGATATGTAAGCTTTTGTGCCCTGGGAAGTCATAGCCTCTTATTTTGAGGCTCGTACTCAGTTGACATTCCTGGAGTGATGTGACTCTACCATCTCACTGTGCTCAGCTGCTTACAGGGGACACAATGTGAGGAAACAGGAAATTGTTGGCTGGTATTGAGGATTACCTATCAATACTTCAGCTAGCCTTATTTGCATTGCTTAAAGCCAATTAAAGATTTCAAAAAACGGCATTTCCAGCTCTGTACATATCAGTACTAGGAAATAGGGCTCACTTTTACTAAAGTTGAAGCAATTGTTCTGCATTCCAGGATTGGTGCCCAGGTTATTTTCTACATATTTCAAGTTTTTTTTCTCAATTAGAGACAAAGAAGTGAGTATTTGTGCACACGCTTGGCACTTAAGACATGAGAGGGAAGAACCCACTGGAGACTGGAGAGACCTTTTCCCTTTTTTCCGACCTACAATACTTCATTATATGCTTGTTATTTGTGGACACTCAATCAACATTTCCTGAATTGAGACCCAGGTCTTCAAGATTTATTTAATTAAAATAAGAAAATATAATGCAGTAAAAAATCACAAGCTTTGAATTTAGATGGATTCAATTTCATTGTCTAATATTCGCCAGATAGAAATGTTGGCAAATCATTTAACTTTCTTGAACTTCAGTTTTATGTTCTGTGTCTGTTGTAAAAATATTTGTTAGGGGCTGGAGACAAAGTTCAGTGGCAAAGTGCCTGCCTGGCAAGTGCAAGGTCCTGAGTTTGATTCTCAGTACAAAAAAAAAATTGTTAAATTTTGCAGACAGAATTACACAGTACATAATATGTAATTAATATTGTTTGAGAGTTTGATGGCTAAGATATCATAACAGAGAAGGAAGCTACAGTGATACTCAGTTCACAAACTAAATTCTATGATTCTGATCACAAACCGAATTGGACGAGAATTTAATCAAATTCAGTGGTTAGGTCCAATGTTGACCTTATGGGGAAATTTGATTCAATTCTCATCCAATTCAGTTTGTGACCAGAATCGTGGAGAGAACTGAGTTCATGAATCGAGGCACTACTGTACCTCGCTTGCATTTTAAGGTTTGGAAGGCTAACCCACTCTGGTATTCCCTGGAAGGGGCAGGAGTGCCCCCAGAAGAAGGGCTCAGAATGAACTACCCACGGGGCTTCTTTCTTGTTTTCTGCACTGTATGGAATCAAGCTACGTCCCTTTGGCTACTGGTTTAACCACAGATTTGCCTGTATTTTCTACAACTTCCCCCAGCAGTGACGGTGGGTGCCATCCAGTGCCTAGGGCTCCTTTCAAGTGCCCAAACATTCTCGAGACCAGGAATCCTTTTAGAGTTGGAGGCACCGGGAGATGCTTTGCTGTGCTTTGTTTTGGTGAGAATGAAGGTGAACCTACAAATGGACCACGTTCCTTCAGACCTGGCCGGGGCTGTGGACCAGCAGCGGCGGTTAGCCGCACAACTCACCCACGCAAGTAATTCTTTGTTTTATTTCTTCTTATGATCTTGTTGCACAGAACCTCTACCAATAAAGGCCTTCTGATCTTCTCGAAGCAGCTGCAAGGGTGAGGAACCAGGTTCTTGTCTGTCCTCTGCCATCTGTGGCAACAAAGCCGGAGCAGATACGTATGCACGTTCACACTGGAGCCAAAGGGTTCCCTTTTTATTCGATTTGAGGAAACAGTCAGAAAATATTCTTGGGAACTGAACCAAAGTACTACCTAATTGACTTAATTCAGTCGTTAAAAAATGGACAAAATAACATAATTGCTCCATAATTAGCCATACTACATGCCCAAATAGATATCTCATATTTAGCAGTTATTCAATTTTACTATATGTTAAGGCTTGCTTGCTTTTAGAATGCTGTAAATGTGATCTGAAGCAAATTTTCTGCTTCTGTGTACCTGTTTTATTGATATCTATGTTATTTTTATCAATATGCTTTTATATTTTATACTTTCTAGTTTGGGTTTTTCAAAATTTATATACTCCTCATTATCCAAAATTATGGTTTTTCTGTGGATTCTAGAATAATAAGTATGGAAAAGTAATGTCTTTTTTCTTCAGTGATGATCAGGACCTTCCCCCTTTTTCACAAAATGAACACACTACATCGTAGACTTGAGGTTTTCGTATCTATGAAACCGTTCATAGTCTGCACCTGACAAATGTAAACTAGCACGATCCTTTTAAATTTGTGAGAATGTGAATGAGAAGGTTTATTAGAGAAGTCAAACAGCTTTCTCCTTTCACTGGAAGTAACACCCAGAGCACACGGCTGTGAGAAAGCACATAATCTTCGGGGTGCACCAACACCACAGCAAGCTGCAGAACGCAAGCCCTCCCTCGCACCCTGCTGCACAGTGACCGTCTGCAGGCCACCTACTTACTGGAAAAAGATGATAAAAACCATCTCTCTGTGCTGTCATCCCTTCTGACTTGGTAAGGCGCTCTCCTCTTACTGGGACCTGGACTCCTCACCTCAGGAAAGGCTTGTGCTCTGCACCCTGCTGCTTCTAAAGGAGGTCCAGGGGAGCTGGTTTTAATGCTGAGTTGGTTGGCATTTGTGCTGTTTTTCAGTAGCTGGGTCTCTGTGTTTATGCAGAGTCCATTTAACAGTGAAAAGAAGTGAGGGGAAAAGATCTGTGGTAATGGGAAGGAGTGTTCCCCAGAGTGGGACTCACATCCACCTGACCGCAGGTTCTGGAGGCACAGCATGGCAATTCCTCCTCTTTTAACAACCTACCCACTTAACCACGCCCTGCTGCTCGGGCTTACGACACAGGACTGTGAGGGGCAGTGTGGCCCTATGGCGACTTCCACCGTACAGTACTATAATTTTTGCTGATTTTACTGCTCAGTACTGTAAAGCACAATTCTATAGTTTTATGTTCTGTTATACGTTACAGTACTGCATTTAAGCTATGCAAATAAAAAAGCAAAGTTATCAAGTTGGAGTTCTCTTTAGCCATTTCTTCTGAATACTGGGATGTACGTACCACACACAACTCCTCTTTTAGCAGCCCCTCCGTGTAAGGCCCCAGCTGCAGGTACCGAGCACTGTCGTTTAGTGAGGAGCGTCTGCACAGCATGCAGACTGGTGGCTTTATTTCCAGAATCAAACAGCACGGTGGACCCTGCTGCTTGACCTGACCAGATGACTATGCATCCTTCTGTTTCATGGGTTTATGTGAAATGTCTCACATTGCATCCCCTTGATCTGAATCTTCAGCAGGAAAGTGCTGGTTTGCAGTGAGCGGTGAGCACACCCAGTGACAACACCAGCCAGACCCGCACGCCCTCACGCCTGCCTTCTCTCCTGCCTTCCCACCTGCCAAGCTTGGGGCTTCCGCCTCATCCTCTCTTGAGTTTTCCAAACCCCACTGGGGCCAGCCCTGAACGTCCCACTGCGGCTCCCGGACAAGACAGGTCAGGTTGTCTGTCTGCCTATTTATTTTCCCCTTTCCATCTCGCGTGTTCATCCATCTTCACCCCAGTTACTGGAAGTCATGCATCTGATACTTGGGCCAACTGAGGAAACGGTGGTCCCAGCTGAAAATGAGGCAGTTCTCAATTTCTTTCGATGCTCCGGTGAAAGACTTTTTAAAAGCATGTCCGAAGTGTTTATTATTTTCTTTGTGGGACCCAGCTCTTGTGTATAGCAATAGAAAGAGAAGTGGGACCTGAATGTTGAAAGACTGCACCAGTGATGCTGGGAGAGGGCATGAGGCTCCGTCTGCATGGGACAGATGAGGAGCCCAAGCCCGGCCAGAGGGGAGAGGAGCGGAGGAACACAGGGGTAACCAGGTCATTCGCATGGG
>RJWT010034292.1:0-13710 GCA_004365215.1 Cuniculus paca
TTACTTGATCAAGATGTATGATCTTTTTGATGAAGTGCTACATTCTATTTGTCAATACTGAAGAATTTTGCATCTATGTTCATTAATGATGTGTGTATAGTTTTCATTTTTGGTTGACTCTTTGTGGAGTTTTGGAATGAAGTTGAAACAGGATACCATGAAATAATTTGGAAGCACCACATCCCTTTCAATTTCATTGAAGAGCTTGAGAAGTATTGTTAATATAAATCCTTAAAAGTTTTGTAAAATTCAGCGGCAAATCCATTCTACAAATGTGGTAGCAATGAATCTAAACCTAACCTTATCCTTATCCCTATCCCTATCCAACCCTAAATATAACCCTAATGCTAAGGCATAACACTAACCACTGCCCAAGCCCAAGCCCTGACACTAAATCTAACCGAAATGCTGAATTCTAACTCTAAACCTAACCCGACTCTAACCCTAACCCAAACATAAACACAACCCTAGCCTTTAACCTAAATTATACCCAATTATGGTACTAGCACTACACCTAACCATAAGCCTAACTGCAAACCCAGCTCTAGTTTTAACCCTAGCCCTACCTCTAGCCCTCACCCTAACCTAATCATAACCCTAACATTAATATAAACTCTTATGTTATCCCTAATCCTAACCTAACCACACCCACAATATTCATTTTAAAAAGCAGAAAAGTAAGTATTTGCATTTACAAACTGTAATTTATTCACTATTCTTCCATTCATTTCTATGGTTACAACAATGCCATGGATAATGCAAGCCTATAAACTCCATATACGACAGCAAAACAAATCTATGACATGAGTTAGGTTTCTAACCTAGAATTAATGAAAGTGGGACGCTCAGAACACTGCTGCCTCCTGATTTTCATGAGAGCTAAATAGCACATTTTAAGTCATCCTGCTATTCACCATAGAGGTCTGATATACATGTATGCTGAAAATTGGTAATGCAGATAAGGAGACAGCCCAGAAAGCACAGCCAGACTCCATTCCCTGGATCCAGTCTTTATCCAAGTACTGAGCACACTAGCTGTTTGCAGTTACAAATTTCTTTCATTCACTTATACAAGTAGAGGAGAGGCAAGGACAAACAGAGTCTGCAACCTTCATCTTTAAACCCTGAACTTAGTATATGCTCTAGTACTAACTAAACCTAGACCTAGCCTTAGCCCTAGCCCTAGCCCTACCACTAACACTGGTCCTAGTCCTAGATCTAACAATAAGCTTGACACTAACCATAACCTGAGACTAACCTGAGGATAACTCTATCTCTAAACCAAACCCAAGCCATAACCTTAACCCTAGCCCTAATCCTAATCATAACTCTAAACCCAGGTCTAAAATGAACCCTAAAATGACCCCTAGCCCAAACCAAAACTCTAGACCTATTCCTGCACCTAACCCTAACCCTAACAGTAACACTAAACTTAAATCTAGACTGACTCCTAAACCTAAGGTTAAGTATAACCCGGACCTTAGCCTGTTCCTGTCCTGGCCATAATCCTAGTTCTAGACCTAGACCTAGATCTAGATCTAATCCTAACCCTGTCCTTAGCAATAACAATAATCCTGGACCTAATGTTAACCCTAAACTTAACCCTAACATATCCGTAAACCTAAATATAGCTCCAGCCCTGACCCTGGCCATAAGCCTCAACCTAACACTAGCATTAAACCTAAGCCTGGCCCTAAACCTAACCCTAAACCTAGCTCTAGGCCCATACTTAGCCCTAACCCTAACTGTTAACTCCAACCTTAACTCTTACCCTAATTCCAACTGCAAAGCCCACCCTAAACATAGCCCTAAAACTAACCCTAACCCTAACCCTTAAAATAAAACAAACCTTAACATTAATCTTAGTAGTAACCATAACCTGAGCCCTAACACTAAATTAAACCATAAACATAATGCTAAATGTGAAAACTAACCCTAATATAAAAGCATTATGCTAACCCTAGCCCTAGGTCTAACCCTAACATTAACTTTAAACCTAACCTAAATGTGACCCTAGGCTCAGGCCCAACCTAAAGCCTAAACCTAACACGAACTATAGCTTGCATCACCCAGTACTGTGAAACACAGTGAACCGTTAACATCATTGAAAGCTCTAGAAGTTTCTTTATCACTGTCCTAGATCTAACTGTAACCCTAACAAAATCCCTACCCTACCACTAAATTTAACCTGAACCATAACTCTAAAACTAAACCTATCCTTTTACTAAACCTAAACCCAAACCCAAACATAATCCTTGCCTAACCCTAGCCCTAGCTATGAGCCTAGTCCTAGCCCTAGTCTTAGGCCTAACCCTAGCTCTAACTCTAGCCATAGCCCTAGCTCTAGTCCTAGCCCTAGTCCTGGCCCTGGCCCTGGCTCTGGCCCTGGCCCTAGCCCTAGCTCTAACCCTAACCCTACCCCAGCCCTAGCCCTAGCCCTAGCCCTAGCTCTAATCTTAACCCTAGTCTTAGTCCTAGCACTAACCCAAGCACTAACCCAAGAACAAACCATAAACTTAACCTTAAACCTTGTCCAAAACCAAAACCTACCCCTAAACTAGCCCTAACACTAGTCCTAGCCTTGGCTATAGCCAAGCGCTAGACCAAAACCTAACTGCAAATATAACTCTGATGCTAATCATATCCCTAACTTCAAACCTTAACTGTAATTTTCATTTGAAACATCAGAAGAAATCTGTGATATCAGTTAGATTTCTAACAGAATTCATACTAGTGAAACACTAAGAGCTCTGTACCTCATACTTTTTAAAAGAATTTAATAGCTCATTTTTGGCTGAATTGTTTCTAACCATAGAGGCCTAATATATACACACTCAAAAACTGAGCATTGCAGATTTGCAGACATTCCAAAGAGTACAAGCACCCTCCATTCTCTGTATCTGATCTATACCCAAACACTGAGAGCTCCACCTGCTTGCAGTTACAAATTGCACTTGATGCACTAGTCTTCCTTTCACTGCCAAGGAAAATCCAAATCTGCGTCCTTCTTTTAAAATAGTAGAGCAAATCTGTGACACTATTTAGACTTCTACCCTAGAGCTCATGCTAGTGAAACATACAGAACTCGGCTGCCCCATTTTTTAACAGAACTGAATCATGTTTTAGGACAAACTACTATTCACTATAGAGGCCTAATGAATATGCACTCTGAAAATCAGGATTTTTAAGAAATAGACATTGTCATGAGCACACCCATGCTCCATTCTGTGTACATAGTTTATGTAACAATGGACATTTCCAACTGTTTGCATTTAGAAACTGCATTTTATACACAATTCTCCCATTTACTACTATATACAGAGGAATTCCAAGGAAAATCATAGCCTTAAACTTAACCCAAACCCTAACACTTACACTAGCCAAGCGTTTGAACCCTAAAACTAACCCTAACCAGAAACCTAAGCCTAACCTTATACCCATCCCTAACCATAGCCTGAATCCTAGCCACAGTGCTAACCCTAGCCCTACACCTAGGCCTAACCCCAACCATAACTAAAGCCCTAGCCTTAACCATAGTTCAACCTAATGCTAAACCTAGCCCTAATTCTAAATTTAAAGCTCACCTTATCAGGAACTGATCAGGTCCCCAGCCTCCTAAAATGAGCTAAGGTGAAAGCTGAAATAAACGAGACAATATAATATGGTTTGGGAAGTCCAGGAACCTCAAAACTCTCCAGAAATTAAGATCCTGAGTTCTTGGACCACCCATGTTTATAGAGTTTCAGACAAAGGAAGGGGTAACTGAAGTAAAGGCTGAAAACTGAACAGGACCTTAGGAAGTTAGATCAAACACTTCTCAAAGCAGTACATTTTTCCAATTAAGAGAACTGGTGTATCTCTCAGGTTGACAGTTTTATCGTTCTAGAATGCTGAATGAGAATCCATGTCCTCAACCAATGCTTCACCTTGTCTTCATAGTACCATGGTCAGCAAATTTTCCCTTCTACATTCAGCCCCCAGAAAGCCCTTAACCTAACCCTAGCCCTAAGCCTAGGTCTAAACCTAACATTAATCCTAACCCTAGCCCTAACCCACTTACCCTTATCCTAAAGTTAAATTCTAATCTTAGTCGTAACCTAACCATAATACTAATCATAAACCTACACACTAACCCTAATCTTAACCCAAAACCTAGCCCTAAACCAAACTTTAATCCTATCCCTACTACTAACATTAACCCTAATCCTAACACTAACCCAAAAATCTAACCCTAACCCTCACCCTAATCCTAACTAACTGCAACACTAAACACTAGCCCTACCCCTAACATTAGCTCTAAACCTTAATCCTAAACCAATCATAACCTTAACTTTAAATGTAACTCTAGCCCCAGCACTAAACCTAGACGTAACCTTAACCCTAACTCTAGCCTAATCCTAAACCTAAGACTAAACCTAACATTAGCCCTAGCCCTAACCCTCAACCTAAACCTAGTCCCAGGCATCGTCCTAGTGTCTTAGTTACTTTTCTTTCTGCTGAGACAAAATACTCGACACTTGAAGTTAAAGGAGGAAAGGCTTACTAAGCTCACAGATTGTAGAGGTTTCAGTTCATTTTCAGCTGGCTCCAGGGCAGAGTAGCACATGGCAGAGGGACAACTGTTTAACTTTTAGTTTCAATCTTAGCAATTTGTATTCTCATCTTTATGATTTTCCTCCTTAATTTCAGTTTGGGGCTTGTTGTTTCTAAAGTATCTCTGAATTTCTCAGGGTAATTTGGGCTTGCTCGTTTTCCTAATGTGAACATTGATTGTGATGAATTTTCCTTTTAGAACTGTTTTCATAGTGTCCCAGAAGTTTTGGTGAGTTGTATAGTCACTGTTGTTAATTTCCAGGAAGCTTTTCATTTCTTCTACAACTCACTGGCTGTTTAGGAGTATGTTGTTAATTTTCCAAGAGCTCACACTGGAAGTATAAGGTGGCCATCCGACCCAGAATTGTGCTGGATGCAGACATCTGCATATAGTTGGGTCAGGGTGCCAATGAGACCTTCCAATTCTGTGTAACTCAATCTGAAACCAGCCCTCCAGAAGCTTAGTGTTCTCCAGCTCCAGCCCCTCAGCAGGACTCCCTCCCCACCTGCTCTCCAACTGCTGCCTGTTCGCATGGCTGTCTTTCCTTTCTTCATCTACTCTGGGAACTTGACAGTGCAGAGCATGGCTTGAAGTCAAGGGGCTGCTCGGGGATCCACGTTAAACACTGAGCCTTCCCTAGTGGTGTCTCCATCAGCTCTCATTCCACAATTGTGGCAGTGGGTGCTGGACCAAGGTCTCTCATCAAATGTTGACTGTGGAAGGCCACTCTGGAACCTACATTCCCCATTTTCCTTGCACATTCCAACTTCTGCTAATACTCTCAGTACCCGTGTGATTCTCTCTTCCTTGTAGAATATTCTACAGTTGTCTCCAAATAGCGTTCTTTGAGTTAGAACCTTCATATCAGAATTCAGACTTGGTCACCACTTTGTATTTCATTAATCCATCACTTATGACCATTTATGATAGTTTATCCTTCTCTCTGTGATTTTCTCTGAGTCTTCTTGACATGCTTCCTCCTCCGGATTCTTTTCTCAGTGCATCTTTCCTCAGCTTGTATGCTGTGACTCCTCCTCTAGTCAGCCAGGTTGAATCCCCTTTTCCAGAATTTTGCCTTGCTCAATGTTTTGTTTTCTTTATCCAAAGATATTGGTGCATTGTCTTCCTAGATTATTTCTGAAGAAAAACATGCTGATATTACTTTGCTTTCTATACCTACATCTGTTTTCCATGTTGCCTTTTCTTTTTCTCTTTATTATTGATTCTGGACAATTTGATTATTTTATAACTTGAAGAAATTGTCTTCAAATTTTTAGGTGTATTTAAAATTTTTTGAGCTTCCAGAGTCTGTTGGTTTATAGCCTTTGCCAAATTGGGAAAAAAGTGACCAGTATTTCTTTTTGTGTGTGTGTGACCATTATTTCTTTAAAAGTTTTTGTACCCTCATTTTCTAGAGAGACTCAAATGACCTCATATTTTGATAATATTGACCTCATAGATTGATAATTTTATATTGGTATATTGATAATTTTCCCAATGTTCTTAAATTCTTATTTTTCTCTTTTATTTTGTATACAACTGATTCCTTTTTTCTTAAATTAACCTATGTACTCATTTTTCAATATCTAATCTACAGTAATTCCATCCAATTTACTTCTTGTGTTAATACATCGTAGTTTTATTCTCTAGAAGTTTGACTTGATATTTCTTTAAATATATGTCTCTGCTTAATTTTTGAACACGTGAGATACAGTTATAACATTTTAAATATCACCATCTGATCATTCTAATATACAATCAATTCCACGCTGGTTTTGAAGCATTTTTCTCATTAGTAAGAGTTATACTTAATTTTTTTGTGTGTGGTATGCTTTAATTCTATAGCATACATAAATTGTATTTTACCTAGTGGGTTGTTAATTACTTTTATTCTCATAATTCTCAGGCTTTGTTCTGGGATACAGTCCATTTACTTGGGAATAGTTTGATCTTTTTCTATTGCTGTTTAATATTTGTCAGACAAGGTGAGAGTGTTGTTAAGTCTAGGAATAAATTATTTCACACTATCGAGGCACAATAATTCTGACTATTTTGCTCAACACTCCCCAATACATAAGATTTTCTAGTATGCTGGTGGAATAAGCAGTTTCCTTAGAACTTTGTGTGTCAGGTGCTGTTATTCTTAACCTTTTCCAACGTATCTCTTCCCATTCTCAGGTAGCTTCCTTATATGTATGTCCTGACAAGTACCCAGCTGAGTATGTAAAGGAGATACTCCAAATTTGAGTAATATTTCTCTTTGTGGATCTCTCCTCTGATGCTCTATCTTTCCTAACCTGGCCATTCTACTCTCCTTGGAGTCTTAGAAACACCATGCAATTTAGGGAGTCTCCTGGCTCCCTAAATAGATAGGTAGATAGACATTTTATGAGCAACTGCCTGCAACTTTGCTAGTTAGTCCTACATGTTCACTCTTCTCAGAGATAATTGTTTGCATCACCCATTTCAAATATTTTGCTCTTTTTATTTTATTTTTTAATAACTATTTCTTTAGTCATTTCTGTTTTAGGATGGAGGATTTTAATTCTAGTTTCCATTATTATATTTTGGCTAGAAGATAAATAAGAATTTCTGATACTAGAAAATAAGCCAATTGATCTTGTTTTTATTTTACTTCTAGCGGAAAAAAATGCTATCACTGAGTTTAGAATTAATTCATGGATCTTTACCTCCTGTCATTCATTTAGCTAAACAGATGAACATTTTTCATTGCTAAAGTAGAAAATTATAATGCATTAATAATATTAGGGACTTCCAACATTTTCTGTTCAACAAAACGACACACTAAATCAGAAATATTAGAACAGTCTGACCCCTACACAGAAAATAATACGTTAAAGAATTCCAATTTAATTTAAAAATATACTTGCATAATGGATTTTTATTATATCATTATTTTTTGAAAAAGATAGATAATTTTATTTCACAGTCTGTAAAAGAAAGTAAAACCAAACTACTATTTATTACCAAGAAAATGAATGTATATATTAAATATATTAGGCTTTGTTCCATGAATAGAAAGATCCTATCATAGTGAAAATGGTACATAAGATGTTTTGCATAATACTTGACCTGAGTTCCTTGATTTCTTTTTCCCACTTGCCACAATCAAAGAGATTCAGATTTTTTTTACTGTCATCCCCAGATTTCACTCCCACTGGTTATTTGTCTTTCCCCCTGATGCTTTGGTGTTTTTGTATTTCAATGGAAGAGAAAAAAATCACTGCATATATGACTCTGCTTCTTGTCATGATTTCAAATGCATGCATTGTATCATGAAAAGGACAATATATATGAAAAAACAATACCAAATAAATGAGAAACAATTTCTGAGATTAAAAACAAGGCATTGAAAACCTGCAAAATAGCAAAGAACTTGCATTATATGCTTCAAAATGTCAAGAAATTTTGGAATATTTTTGTTAACAAATTTTGAGAAACCATTATTATGAATCTGGGTGGTCAATTAAGTGAAAAACCATGCTTTTATATCTATGGTCAGCAAGGTGTTTGGATGTTCTCAAGCCATTTGGAGACAAGTTGATACAAAACTACTCAAACATAAATGAGAACTTTAAAAAATTTCTCAATACTCATATTTATATTTCCATGTTTATACCCAGAGAACAAAATAAGGTATTGCAAAACCGAGGAATTCTTGAGTCCACAGTATCCTCTGCTGAATGCAACAAAGTTTTAAGTTTTTAACCAGCCCTTAGTTTTCTACAAGATTTTAACTGAAATTTCTCATGATTTCTAAGTTTCTTTGTTTTATTCTAAAACTTGAAACACTTATTTTTAAAACTAAGTTAAATCTTTGTATTTTAACAGATAAATTCCAATATTTAGTTGCTTTATAACATTGCTTATTTCTCATTTCCGTAGTATTTACTCTATAGCAAGGGGCAGAATTCTGATCAGTGCAGTCATTCAGACATCCTTGTTAATGAAGATCCTCCCCATGTCCAGTACCAGACAAAGAAAATAAGAGAAAAACTGTAGCCCTATGTAGATGATACAAATAAAGTAAATCTGAAAGTAGTGATATCACTTTCACTTGCCTTCTGCTAGCCAGACCTCAGTCATAAAATTAGACCAAAGGTAGACTATCCTATGCTCAGAAGAGAGGGAAGAAATTTGATGAACAGTAGTAGTATTTGCTGCACATTCATGTGCAATGCAGAGCCACAATACCCAAGGCTTACATATAAATATCTCCAGGGGGAAAAACACTAACCAGTTGTTTTGAAACAGAGACAGTTAAGAAAGCTCTTGAACTCTGGAGTCAGAAGCACCCATACTTAAATCTGAACTGTGAATTGAATTATTTCCTCCCCAAATTCATACGTGAGATTCAGATTATAAATCTATCTGGAGATTGAGACTTTAAAAAGAAAGTAATGCAAAATGGTATCACACAAGTGGGTCCTGAACCAATATGAGTGGTGTCTTTATAGGAAAAGATTAAAACACAGATGCACACAGAGGAAGGCTGTATGAAGATGCTGGAAGAGGATAGCTATCTACCAGAGAAGGAAAAAGGCTTCAGAAAAATCCCTCCAGAACTGTGAAAAAATAAATTCCTTTTTGTTTAATCCACAGTCTGTGGTACTTTGTCATGGTAACTTTAAAAACAAAACAAAACAAAAAACCCTAGTATAATCCCAAACTGCAAATATTTTTTAATGTTAAAGTTGAATATTTAAACTGGCAAGCCAATCATTTATTGTATGAAAATCCCAATAAATATAAGACTTTTTTGATTCAATTCATAGATAAGTGTCTAGTTAAAATTTTCTTTGTTTAAAAATTAATTATGTTGGTACATTTTAGATATATATAAGTCTCTAAAGTTTTCTTTTCTTACTTAATTTTATTGGTACATTTTAGATATACATAATGATCACATTCATCATAGGGAATTTATACCTGTACATGGTATATCTTAATCCTTTTTATTCTCATTCCCCTCCCTTCCCTTTGACCCCTCTTCCCCTCCTTATTTACAAAAGCTTTGTTTCCATTTTTTCTTCTATTCTCTATTTGTCATAAAAATTTATGACTGTGGTAAGCATTTTTAAAATACGGTTAGAATCTCAGAACAAAAGAAGTGTTGGTGATATATAAATAAGTTTTGGTGATATATAAATAATAATTATTATTTCATTTGTTATATGCATGGCTACCCTTTAGTGACTACTTAAAGAATGCTAGGGACCTTATTCATGTCATTTGTATCTAACTGAACTCTACC
Organism: Cuniculus paca; assembly: GCA_004365215.1. Taxonomy (NCBI): domain Eukaryota; kingdom Metazoa; phylum Chordata; class Mammalia; order Rodentia; family Cuniculidae; genus Cuniculus; species Cuniculus paca. Next base: position 9,870 of record RJWT010034292.1, read on the forward strand.
TAGCACTGCAGAAAGGCTTCATTAATACTGGCATAGAACTAGATAGATTTTATACCAAGTTCAACTAAGGCCTGGAACACCTGAGTCAGACTTTGGTTTCGTTTAGTCAAGATAGGTTTGTGCAAATGTTGAAGTTTTGTATCAGTTACTTGCAAATAGTGAGTAGGTATGTATAAATTTCATGTGGAAAGCAATCAGATAGGCAAGAAGCATATAAACTGTCTTGGAGAACACAAGGAAATAAACTATTTTCAAAATCTGACAAGTTCATCATTACACATAGCTGCTATTGTTTATGTTATTGGGAATATTGGAGAATCTTGCCCTGTCAACAGGAAGTACTTTGCTATGACCATTGCTTTGTTCTACCATCTTTGAAGAGGAAAGATTTGTTTCTTTTTTTCCCCTAATCACTGGAAAAGCATACATATCTTTTACAAGTGACTATTGTCCTCTATTGATCATTATGATCCCTGCAGAGTATTTATCTTCATGTTGCAAATCGATAACAGAGAGAGGTCATGTGAGACTCAGCCGGAGACACACACATGGTAAGTGATGTAGTCAAGGCTTGAATTCAAGACCTGATGCCTGTGTATCCCCATAACTACTGGACAATGTTGTTGTTCAGGGAGCAGAGCCAAGCTCACACATGTTAGAAAGAGGGAGAGGAACTGTATGAAATATATATCTCCTTTGTGAGTCCTTAACTCCTTATATCTTTTGCTTGGTGTTTGTTTTTATTTACCTGTTGTTATTAATGTGAAAAACACAATTGTAGTTATGTTTAAAAGACACCTGAATAGCATCAGATATAAATACATCTGTTTTAGAGCATTTGAGAATTATGCAGAAATTAATTCCTTTAGTTACTGAGATACTAATATCTTTATTCCCTAAATTAGATACTGATGACAGGGTACTCAGAGGATTTAAGGAAATGTTGGTGTCTTAGTTACTTTTCTCATTGCTGAGATAAAATACCCAACACCCAAAGGTAAAAGAGGAAACATTTGTTTGAGCTCATTGTTTGTAGAGGTTTCAGTCCATAGTTGGCTGGGTCCAAGGCAGGGCAATTTGGCAGAGGAGAAATAGTCCATGGAAACACAAGCCGGAAACAGCAGCAACAAGCAGTAAGCTTTCCTTTCCCTTTTATCCCATCCAGGGTACAAGACTTTTGGGTGGTGCCACCCACACCCAGGGTAGGGCTTCCCATTACCCACACCCAGAACTATGGTAAACCAACTAGTGGGCTAATTCAGTACCACACACACTCAATCTCAGTGTCACACACCCTAGATCCAGCCTGATCTGAAAAGCTCTATCTAAGAGTACATGAGGTTCTGGGAGGATATCGAAATACAAGTCAAAACAGTGGGTTAAAGGACACAAAACTTCAAATAGAATTCAATTCAAAAGACCTATTGTATAATATGTTGACTTCAGCGACTATCAATATACTGTACAATTCGAAATTACTAAGAAACTTTTTAAATACTTTCCCTACAATAAAAATGATAAATATGTGAGGTAATATGATAACTGGCTGATTTAAGCTATTCCACATGTATATTTGAAAAGATCACCATAAAAGCACAGAATTCTTCTATGTGAATTAAAAATAAATAATAAGAAAAAGTTTAGAAGGACTATGAGGTTTATTCACATAAGTATATTAGTCTCTCAGTCCATTTTCTGGTGCTACTACTGAATAATGGAGACTGAATAATTTATAAAGAATAAAAGTGTAATCAAGTAGTGATTCTAGAAGCTGGAAGCAAGATCAGTGACTGCCTCTGGTGAGGACCTCCTTGCTGTCGACAATTCTGTGAGGATGCACAGGATATTATATAGTGAGAGCAATAAATGTAAGAGACACAGCCAACCTGGTTTTTATAAGAGACCCACTCGAGATTACTCATTAACTCATTAATCCATTGTAATCTGTTAACACACAAATGGACTAATCTACTCCTAACTGCAGGGCCTTTATGATCTACCTATTTCTTAAAGGTCTTACTTGGTCCTACTTCGTCATTCCTCACCATGGATATTAAATTTCAACATAAATTTTGGTGGAGACATAATAGTTATCATGCTACCTCTCATATTTATCATTTTTAAATTTTATTTTTAAAAGCAATACAGAAAAAAGGATAAAATCAACCCAGGATTTCAAAAAAAAAAGATAGAAAGAAAGAAAGAAAATCAGCGCTAGTTGATATATTACATATTGTTATCTTAGAATTAGTTGTTCAGGTTACAAGATTTGAGCACAAAAAATGATCAAACAATCAAACTATGAAATCACAAACTGTTCTTTTGGATGAACTAACAGAGATTAGTAGTATAGTTATCTATTTTGTATATATATACATACATACATATGCATGTATACCTATATACATGTAATCTTTTCCTTTCTTTCTTTTCTCCTTTCCCTTATCCCACTTGCTCTTTCCTTTTGAGCACTTTCTTCCCCTCTCACTATCACAATATCTATTGTACATTTTGGATCTTATTACTCTCAATTTTCTTTTTTTTTTAAACACTAGGGAGACAATACGATATTTACAAATGTGAGTTTGATTTATTTCACTTGTGAGTATGGTCTCAAATTGCTTCCATTTACCTATAAAGGCCTCAAGATTATCCTTCTTTATAGCTGAGTGATATTCCACTGTATAAAAATACCACATCTTTTTTATCCATTCCACAGTTGATGGACATTTGGTTTTGCTATTAGATTTTGCTATTACAAATTTTTATTGTAGGGAAAGTACTTAAAAAGTTTCTTAGCAATTTCAAATTACACAGTATATTGACACATGTATATTAGAAACATGGACGGGAAAGGTAAAAACCATTCAAGAGAAAATTTGTTGTGTAAATACAGTAATTAAAATTCTCTTCAGGTTTCTGTAAAAAAATATTCTGAATTTAGAGAAATACAGACTTGGCTCACAGGCTTAGGGAGCTGCGATGCGGAGCACATGTATGTGTGGTGTGTGCGCCTATTTCGGGACATTCTCACAAGACCGCATTGCTCGGTTTTCCCCTCTCCATGTGGAGCGTAGCAGCAGCCTAGCTTCGATGTCCTCAGGAGCATTCAGTGTGATTTCTTTCCCCCCAAAGCCCTCACCGAGCAGGAAAGAGCTGGAATGCAACAGGATACTGTGAATCTTTTGAACAGCACTAAGAAGGAAGAAAGCACTGAACGGTAGTGAAAACCTCCGGACTTGCCAGATAGGCCCCTTGAGTATATTTCATCCTTTTGAAAATATCAGCTCTTTAAAAAGAAATGTTTCCTACAATTTAAAGTCTCAATCTAGCTGATACTTAACAAATTTTTTGGGTTTTATTATATCACTTTCATTACTGTTGAGTGATCAAAAACTCCTAATGAATGTCCTTAGTACTCATCTTAATTCTGTCCTTTTAATTCATTAAGCCTCTGCCTTTCACTCTCCATTGGTTTTCTCTATCTTCTTCTCATACTATTAAGTGCAGATTTAATTTCAGTCAGTTAGTGACTCCAATTTCCACTGAAGTCATGGACTTTAGTGAAATTCATTTGCAGATTATCCCCTACACTTTTTTTTTCACCTAAATTAACTAAAGTTCACATATTTTCAAATCCCAATGGTTTCTGCCAAATGTCCATTTTTCCCCGGTATCCAATCCAGGTTACGACACAACATTTAGTTGTCACGAATCTTTAGTTTCCTGTTGATTGGTTTCTCTGGCATTACTTGAAGTTAATGACTTTGAAAAAAAAAAAACACTACAAGTCAATTATATTACAAAATAACCATCAACTGAGCATTTCCCTGCATTTTTC
>RJWT010034293.1:0-13710 GCA_004365215.1 Cuniculus paca
TCTTAGTGTAAGTACTGGAAAGTCCTGTGAAATTTTTTCTTCACAAGATTTTTGGCAGGGAGGAGCCTAACCTGGTTTTAGGGAGAAAGAAAACCATAAGGGGAGGATTTTCAAATATGTGAAGTGGACTTATGTAGGTGAAGAATGGCCATTTCAAGTCAAGTACACTTTTCCAATTGTATTAGATAGAAAAATAACAAAAGGATTATCATATGACTTCATCATGTCACATTTTCCTTGTATTTTCTAATTAACAGTATTGTGTCATTGTAACCAGTGAAAAATTAAATATTTATGAAGAAATCATGTTCCAAACCTTTGAATTTCTAATCAATGTTTGGATCCAAAACTTGTGAATCAAAAGTCCCTTCCACATAGATGTTTTCATTACCTGAAAGCCCTTATCACTTGATCAAAACATGTGAAACACAGTGTTTCACAGGGGTGTTGTGTGTTTGACAGGGTCATGGTATTTAGGTTGGAAAGAATCTTAAAATCCACTGAATCTAACCGCCACATCTACCCTGAGAGATCTGGAGTCTTACTCAGGATATATCCATGGTAATAGACTGATATTCACTGTTATAAATAAAACATTTCAGCTAATAATAAAACATTTTCAAACAATTAGGATAGTATTGCTCTGTTCCAGTCTGAAAGGTATGCTCATAAATGGTAGTCCCTCAAAATATTCTAGCTCTAGTTAATGTTTCAATGAGAGTGTCCCAATAGTATGTAAAGTTCTGGAGTCTTTGGATTTTTTAAGCTGCAACTGTGTCTATTGAACTACACTTTCAGAAGCAGTCATTTAAATGGTCAGATGCAGCTGGAGAGTTTGTGTGTATGAGACACTCTTTATTAAACCTTGTCTGTACTTTTAACATAAACCATTGTAGACATTGAAGCTTATAGAAGATAGAAGTTATCTTGAAAAGCACCAGTCTTGATAAGATACAGGTCTTATCTACACAGTCTTGATAAGATTTAGATAGATACAGGAGGTGGTCATGATGTTTTTGAGCATGGCCATCTATCTTTGAGATGCAAACATGGAAGAAGACTTCTCTTGAAAGAGGACAAGAGGAAAGAACTTTAGGTTACAGGTGGAAATGGCAGCCCCTGCACTCCCCCCCACCCCCCGCAATGTGAAAACAAGAAGGTGACCTAGAGAAGTTCTTCAAGAGAGGGGCTGTGTCTCTCTCAACCATGAGCCATTTTGCTCCAAGGGATGTGTTCCACTGTAAATTTTATGAGGAGACCCCGTGATCTGGCACCAGGAGTTGGCATACAGTTGAGCCCACTCACAGGATCTTGCTCTTCTCTGCCAAAAGAGTCATCATTTGAATGGGAAAACCTTAGCAAAATTTTCCCTTAATCTTACAAGAATGACTAATTTTAGATGTATCACAAGGAAGTGTTTTGTTCCAAACACTGTTCCTAGAAATAGTGGGGCATTCCAGTCCAACAGATGAAAACCTTCCTTACAAGAACCAAACCAGTGTGTTCTGGCAACTTGTCAGTTAAGTCCAAATTGCTTGCTTTCAAGAGGATTGGAAGATAGAGCTTTTAAAAGAACAAATAATTTCCAGTTCTCCATGTGGATTGTCTTGATTGTGAATATTTACAGCAAAATTTCAATCCCAAGAGGTGTCCTTCCATCACTCTTAGACCCCTCCTTTCTTACTACTTTCACTTGTTATATAAAAGCATATTTTTTTCATTAGGCTAAACAAAGCTTAGTTGAACATTTAGATCTTTTATATAATTGTGACAACATACAATGAAACTTTTGAATTGGGCAGTTATACATGTACAATGTGTTGGTAAATATAAACATTTAAAATTTACCCTTAAACACATAGCATATTGGGAAATTCACAGAGTTCAAGATGGAAGACTGAGTTTGCATGGCTTTACCCATATCTTATCAGTAGCTTCTTCTCCATTCATCTGCATAAAGAGGGAACCAAGATATCTTGTAATTTTTTTTGTAGATATTCAATTATTTGATTCTGGATAGTATATCTTCCTTTCATACCCAAAATAATCAGCAATATAAGGTGATATTTGCTGAATTCCAAATGAGTACACTGGAAAGAGGAGAAAGGTCAGGTCTAGGTAGCATAACAAGATAGATTTATAGAAGTTATGTGATCTGAGCTTTGACTTGAAAAGAGACCAGGAGGATTGTAACGGTTGACTGGTAGAGAGTTCGAGTCATGCTGTGTGGTGGCATAAGTTAATGTGTGGAGGAAGGAATGTGCTAAGACATCAGGAGGTAGACGAAATTACAACATAAAGAATTTTTTAGGAGAGGCTAGCATGAAGTTTAAATACCAAGTTATGGAAAGCCTTAAGTGCTTGGATATTCAGAAATTATGCTAAAAATAGCATAAAACCTGTTTGTGTGGACTTGGGTGATTTACATGGAAAAAGCTTTTTGGAAAAGAGGAATGTGTTACTCCTTTCTCATCTATGAGTTTCTGTTTTCTTTTACAAGCATGGACAAATAAGATTTTCTTACTTGGTTTTTATTTCATGTCAGAATCTGGGCTCTCTTAGACTTTATAGTAGATAAAATTTCTGTGTTTATTTTTTATTCTAATTTATCTGATTAATTAGAGGTTGATCAGGAAATTTGTTCCGGTATTATACATTATGCAGAAACTATTTATTTCCCAAAATTTCATATGTGCTATGAATATGGGCTGTAGCTCAGCTCTGGAATTAAGACAGTACATCTTTTACTTTCTAGAACTTACACTTTCTGTTATTTACTTCTTTGGCTAAGTAATTTTTGAGAACTTGCATTTTTGTATCAGTTTTGCATATTTTTTTGCAATAGTGAATTAAAACACACAGTTTAACCATAATCACGAATTCTTCATTTGCCTCAGCCAATAGCAAATCTCCCACATTCATAATGGTAAATCCCAATTGTGGCAATGGAGGTAGTCATTTATTAATTTTAAACCACTGATGTATTTTGCATTTTTCCTCGAACATGCAGATATTCCCCAAATCCCCTCATTTCTGTAGGGGAGTGGATAAGGGAGTAAGCAGGCATTGTGGAGGAAAGAAATAGCTGCACTCAGGCTCTGGGAAGGTAATGAAGATGGATCAGTCAGTCCCTATTACAGTTTCCAGATTAACCATTTAGCCTTAGAAAAGGTAAAACTGTTCTTCTGTGATATCATTTGTGTTACAAGCTTCTCTTTGATTTTTATTTAAAATTTATTTCTTTGTAGAAACTGTAAGACAAGTTGCAGATCACGGAACGTGGTTAGGGATAGTCTGGGAACCACCGCTTTCAACAGACCATAAAACTTTTCTTAATTTAGAGATTTTAACCTTTTAAGGCACTTAAAAGCCAGTATAAAATTTAATATAATGTTTATATTTGACTTTTTTGATATAAACATGTTTACATAAGAGTTCCTGTACTATATAAGTATTCAAAATTTCAGGCCTAGAAATCATTGTGATGTTTTGCTTAGTGGAGACTTGTCTATTTTTTAGAGGAAACCAGTCTATCTTCTTTTATAACTCATAAAATTCTGGGAGATGATCTGGTATATCTATGTGACCAGAACTTTCAACCAGATTTCCTTTACTTACTAGATTTGCAAAGCTTATCTGATTATCAGGGTACTCTGAGTCATATGTCAAGTTACTAATAATAGCAGATAATTTGATTGAACTGGGTCAGGTCAGTGTCAGTTCTGGTGACTAACTTCCCGTGTAATCAAACTGTGGCTCCTGTCCCGGTCATCCCATGTATGCTCAAGGCTGCTAGATATTCCAACAGGGTTCTATAGCAGTTCTTATTTCTGTTTTCTCCTTTCACATCTTAATGCAAGTCTATCACCTTCGTGTAGAGTACTATGTATTGTTAGTTATCTAAGTTCATTGGAAAATCAAAATGTGAGTATATACATTGCCTCCTCTGGATACTTTCTCTGGCTCAACTGCTGAATCTTCCTGTCATGTACTTCGCTCTTTCTGCACCTGCCCAGCATTTTATCCGGATACAATGCATGTTTTTCCTGCTGTCTTGTGTGCATTAAGAAGGAAGGATAACTATGTTGCTCACTGTTATGCACTTATTTTCTAACACAACGACTGTTACCTGCAGGAAGATCTCAATCATTGTGTTGGCAAATGAGAAGAGTTTCATTTGGAATTTATGTAACAGCAGGCACTTGATAAATACTGAATCAAATAATGATTTATTCAGTATATAAGACTTTTTCTGAAGGAAAATTCTGAGGAAGAGTAGTAGAAATTTCAGTCATGTTCAGTGGCAGAAATAATGCCTGCTCAGTATTTACATATGGCTCTTCCCAATATATAACAAGATGGGGCTTTCCTCCCAGATGTGGTATTAGGCCAATAAGAGCTCACAGGATTTACTTTATTCCAGACCACATTCATTTCCTCTCACATTTGTGCATTGCAAACAAAATAGAACAATGATTAGACTTTATAGGAAACTAAAGGGGTAAAATTAATCTCCTTTTGCTCCTTAAAATTTAGAATGCCTCTGGTTAAATTAAAGCAGGAATCCTACCCACAGATATAAGTTAGTTAGGGTATGGAATTGGCCCCATGATAGAAACTGTCTGAACTCTTGCAGGTGCCTCAAGGGATGGTGCTGCTGCCTGCAGGAGGTGGGGGTCCCTCAGAAGGCCTTTCTTGGGCCTCCCTAGTGGCTGGTGTTCTATTCTGAGAGGCAGGAAATGGTAGCATTTAACATGTAGACTGAAACCAGGTCATCCTGAATTCAAAAGCCATATATGTCACTTACTATTCAGATATTTCTGAGAAGGTCCTTTAAGTGCTCTGTGCCTGATTCTCCTAGAGTTACTTGAAGATTAGACTAGTTAATGGATGTAAAGTATGTAAGAGAGTTTGCCAGAGTAAATGTTCAATGAGTATTATTTTTGTTATGACTAGCATGGAGCATGGAACTTTGAACAGTGGTAAAGTGCGACACTAAGCAAATTAAGCAAGCCTCTTTTCAAATGCTCATTGTCCTGGCTAAAGAAATTGAGAAATGGGAAGGAATTCAAGATATTCTCTATAACTATTTGCATGAAATAGTAATATTTGGAACCTGTAGTGCATTTTACAGTTGTTAAAGCAGGCTCATGGATATAATCATATTTAATTTTACTATCTCTCTTGAGGGGAGTGTTATGACTTGTGTCCAGATGTCCCCCAAAGTCTCATGTGGTCATAGGTGGGAGTTTTTCAGAGATGACTGAATCTAGAAAGTGTGATTGATTCATGGTGCCATGCTAGGATTCAGGGTGGGTAATTACTAAATCAGTCTGCTGATTGGTTTGGCATCACTCTAATTCTTGTACACTGGCTACTGGATATAAGGGAGAGAATGAGGCTTGTTTTATCTCTTGCTTGCTTTGCTACCTTCTGCCTGCCATGAATTGTTTCTCCTCTGAAATATCTATGTGCCATACCACCTTGCCTTGGGCCTAGCTCATTATGGATTGAAACCTCTATGAACTGTGAGCTAAATTTCCCTTTTTACCTTTGGGTGTCAGGTGTTCTGTCTCAGCAAGAAGAGAAAAGTAACTAAGACAGGGAAGCATTGCTATGTCTTTGTAACAGATAAGGGAATTAAAGCTAGGAGAGGGTTAAAGCTTGGGAATTAGAATTCAGTTCTATTGACACATAGACCAGGATTTTTCTATATTTATTTTGCTACTGCTCTGAGGTTAGCCTGAGATTCAAAATTCTTCACTTTTTCTGGATGTGTTCTTTTGTAAACTATTCAAAAAGTACTAAATGCTTTTATTGAGTGAATAATACTATCAATTGATATAATGCTCTATCTACCATTGATTGTGTGCTCCATATTTAATAAATAATTATTAAATTTTAGGCATTTGAAATATAGAGACAAAGAAGACCTAATTCCTGACCTGAAAGAACTCATGCTGCAGTAAGGACTGTAGATAGAAATGGAGTAACATATAGTATGTTGTGATAACAATATATGGGGGCTCACATGCTAAGACAGCTCAGTGTATAAGTCATAACTCAGCTTGAATTTGTTCACTCTCTCCACCTTCAGTTCTTCGTGTCACCTCTTTTGAAAAAATTATGCGGTGTCCTGATATATGAGTCTGGATCTCAACCTCTGAAAGTTCATGTGCTAAAGGCATAGTCCTCATCTTGGTGCAACTCACAAGTGGCACAGACCTTTAAGAGCTGAGGCCTAGCGGAGGTCTGAGATCATTTCAAGCGTGCTCTGGAAGGGTAGGGGTTCATGGTGCTCTTACCCTTTCCTCTTCATTTCTCTTTGCCTTCTGGCTTCAGTGAGGCGAGCAGCTTCCTCTACCACATGTCCTTGCCATGATGTGAGGCATCCCCATAGGCTCAAGAATCACAGGCCAACTAATTATAGACTGAAACCAAATTTTCTTCATTACCTATAAGAACTTACATAATGTAGCTGCTTCCAAGTTCTTTTGTTTACCTTCCATTTTGCTGTCTCTCTTCCTTCTCTCTCTCCTTTCTTTCTTCTGTGTTCTTCTCTCATCTCCCTCTCTACCTTCTGCACTAGTCACTGTACATGCTGCATAGAACACGGCTACCAAAGTATGCTGATATGTGATTCTTTAAAAAAAGACCATGGTTTCTTAATCCCCCAATTTTGGAGGACATAGTCCAATGAAAAAATTTGTTTTAAATTTTTACTTGTAGAGCCTTATCATATACTAAAGATATGTTGTGAATCTTGCCTTATTCTGTAATCTAACTTTGTAACAAACCATTTTTTTCAAGGTTATTCTTCCATGAACACATTCTTAGCACATACTTTGAGAAATGCCCTATCATAGAGAAAAGCCATATTAAAGAGATCAATCTTCAGTTTGGTTCCAAAGGTCAGCAAGTTTATGGTCCCTTAAATTTTACACTTAAGAGGAAAGGTGAAGGGGACAGTTAATAAATGTTCATGAAAGACTAAGAAATACAGGTGAATATTTTACCTTCTGTGTTTAATGATTATTGCTTCTATCATGTTCTCAAGATAAGGTTCCAAGGATTGAAATTGAGTCACTATTTTGAATTAATTAATTCCAATAAAGATTTATTGAAGATTTCCAAACATGAGTCTATGCTTGGAAAGTTTCCTTGGCAGAGAGGACCATCAGGATGAGAGAACTGTAGAATTTTCTTTCCTGTGTCCCAGTCACATGGGGTGGTACTGTATTGATATGATATGAACTTGGGTGGTCTACATTCTTATGAATCAGAAATTACATTTGCCAAATATTAATCTGTCATAAAATTAATAACATTTGTATGGTGAAAATCACTTCATGGGTTTTATCTGTTTACAAAACAATAGCATAGGAATTACAAAGTCATGCAGTACAAATTTATAAAATAAACAAAAAATATGTGGATCTAGCCAGCATATCAGACATATACTGAGTGACTAAAGAAGATCGAGAAAAACTTCCAGAGGGCTACTGTGACTTAGTGCTAGGGTGATTTTGTTCTGTTTAGGTGTTTTCCTTTTTCCTCTTATGTGCTAGAGTTTTAGGATGTGAGAAGTGGAATGGTTATTCTAGAATAAGTTTCAAGCAATAAAAATGCCTTTTTGGGGAGGTCTGCCTTTACCTTTTGTGTTGTTGCTATTATCAAGCACACATTCTCTACAAATGAAAGAATAACTATGAATGAACAAAAGAACATTTATGAAAGAACACAACAAAAGAGCATGTATTCTCTCACTGTAAAACATGCACAATTCTTATGTGCATGAAAACTCTGATGTCTTGAAGTTAAAAGGCTGCATCTATTTAAAAGAGGATCTTAGCACAAATCATGGATACTTCTGACTTAGATTCCATGAAGTAACTAAAGAAAGAGAGATTCAACTGGCAATAAAATCTTAGGAAATATGGTTGAGTTTTTGCTACCTAGTTATATATGCATGCATCAGGGATAAAGAGATCATCTGCTTGATTGCCCATGAGATGTTTTAAAATGAGACTCATAAAAGAAATACAATGGTACCTCACTTCATGACTCAATTCTCTACAATTCTGGTTACAAACCGAACTGGATGAGAACCAGATCAAATCTCCCCGTAAGGTCAACATTAAACATAATCATTAAATTTGATTCGGTTGTCATCCAACTTGGTTGTGGCCATAATTATGGAAAGAACCCAAGTTCATGAACCAAGGTATCACTGTAAACTTTTTCTTAATCTTGACACTGTGTCCCTAACATGACCTTAAAAATGTTTGTCTGGAAATATCTTATTCTGTTTGTGACTTGTGAACTGTCTACACTCAAATTGACACCGTGCTTATTTGGTTTATCTTCCATGTACAAATAGATTTAAAAATTCAGAAAAAGAAAGCCTATACTGATTTATGTTTTACTGAACATATTACTTTATAAATGAAGGGTATTACTGGTCCCAAACAAGGATATTTGTTTGCCAAGAACAAACAGAACCCCATAAAAACATTTTGCAAAAAAGTCATGTGTTGACTCTTTTCACATGCCAGGAAAATTAGTGGGAAGGGTTATAAGCAAATCCATGAAAGTCTTTGGGCATCATCAGTGAAATAGTGTCCTATTTTACTTCAACAAAGGTTCTGTGGGGTTCATATTAGGAAATGTATAAAATACTGATTTACTAACTGTGTTATCAGGTTTTAAATGTAGTTTCTTAGGCAGAGTCCTTCTAGAAATAGACCTTGAAAAAAGGAATTTAATGCAAATAATTTTTCAAAGAGAAGATCCTAGACAGGTCTTGTAGGAGGATGGGGAAGTAAAATCATCCCAGAATGGATTAATAGCAGATGACTTATGGACAACTGGGGCCCACTTTCACTGGTATATAACACACTTCAGACACGGGTTACCTGAGCACTGAGGAAGTTAGCAAAGTCTCTATTTCACAAATCATGGGCTAAAGCTGCACCCAGAAGTGTCAGCTCTTTGATTCATTTGGCCTGAGCTGCACATTGTTGGCACACATGACAGAAACCCCTCAGCGAGACAGAAATGGTTGCAGTAGGAATTTCTGAGGGGGCCTCAAATGGTAAGAATGAAGGATGTACAGGAAGGGTGCCCCCAGCATCTGCTACAATTGTTTTAACACCATGAAAGAAAAGTTGGCTGGAAAGTAAACTTGAATTCTAGCCCTGGACTGTATCTACAGTTGGACACTTTATTAACATTGTACTCACATAAAGGAAAGATCTACATTTGGTGTAAATTCATGTACTTATTTTATGATGAGTAAACAATTATTGTATGTTTTTGTATATTTGTATACACATAAATATCTTATTTTTAAAAACTTTATCTTGAGAGATCAACTAAAATTAATGCTGAAATATTTTACTTTTGTTTGAGATTATTATTCTTAATTATAAATTAAAATACAGTCAGTGCACATCAATGAAACTTGTGATTATATTGTTTAATAATCCATAAAAGTTTCTTATAAATACATCACCCTAAAATGTTTAGCATTCATGGTAAATATTTTTTTGGGGTACCAGGAATCGAACTCAGGACCTCATGCTTGCCAGGCAGGTGCCACACCACTGAACTAGATCTGTAGTCCTACAGTAAATATTTTTATTAAGAGTACTGACATATATCATTGGTACAGTTGGTATGCTGATCACTACTACGGTGATGGTTTCTTTACCAAAATTTATGTTGAGCCTTAATCCCTAAAGAAACAGTATAAAGAGGTATAGTCTTTGGATGTGATTAAATTATGGAACCCAACCTCAACAATTAGTATCCTTTAAAAAGAACTTGAAATTGAAGGGAATGATGTTTGTGACCTTCATCTTCTGCTGTGTAGGCATACAATATCCCTCTTCTTCTAGGATGCAGTATTCAATTTGTTATCTTGAAACCTAATCAGGCCCTACTTCAGTTCCATACATTTTTTTTAAGGGAAACTGATGTGTACAACTTGTAGTTTATTTACTTAAAAGGAAAGTAAAATATCATGTACTCTTTCATCTGGTCAGATAAAAACAAGGTGGTGAGGTGTCTTGAAACAAAATAATAAGGATAACTGCCAAAGAATGAGGGAGGAACAAGATAGAAGAGCCTGAACTCTGATTCTCGGAGCTGTCGTGCAAGCCTTGTGTCACGTATATTCAGACTGGACTGTGAAAGAAAGGGCCCCTTCCTCTTATTAACACCAATCTGGGATCCCCAACCACCTAATACATTTAAAAGTTATACAACCATTCAGCTCATTGAAGAAATGTCCTTTCCCCCAACCCCCTCAGTGTCAAGAGTTTGGCTAAAAATTAGCAATCTATGACTATGAAAACATTGACAACTAGAATTTTCTGTCAGGAAAACCCTAACCCTCTCTAACCCTCCTGGGTTAGAGAAATATCCATGTACATTTTATCTTGTATGTGTGGAGCACACTTGCCTATTACTCAAATGAAGAATCTATCTATTTATTTTTTCTGAATAAAAACATTAGACTTTCGAGTGCTTTTCAGTCTTATCCTTTATGTACAAAATGACTCCAGGGAACAATGATTCATCAAGCAAAAGATGAATTATCTGCATCCCCTCCACACACACCAACTACTTGATATTCAGTGGTAAAAAAGAACCGAGTAACTGCAAGAAAAGAGAAAAATGAAGGATGTGTAATGAGCACTGGCCTGTAGCAATTATCCAGTCCTGCGAGGGTAGGAATTGAGAAGTCTCCCTGTCTAGTTCTAGCCTTCAATCATTGATTGGCTGAGTGGGCAGCACTCCCCTCACCATTTGCCTCAGTTCTGCTGTCTGTGATGGAGTCTTTCAGTTGTCCTTTTAAGTCTTTGAATTTGTGGCCTAGGAAGGTCTGTATTGCTTACCTTTGCTCCCTAACCCTGAAGTGGATATAGAGAGGATACTATATTTTGGATTGCCCAGATCTCACAGCTCACATCTTGCTCCGGCAGTTGGAGGTCTGGGTATTTTAAGCATTGCAATTCCCATCAAAACCAAACCGACTTCCAGACTTCTGCTTCTGCTCAATATCATGAGCAAGCAAGCGTGGCCAATTACAGCTTCTAGATATCAGTTGTAAGCCTGAAATCATGAATCTTTTATTTATTTGCCTCTGTTCTGCCTAGCTTTTTTCTCTTTCCATTTAATAGTTGTTAGTTTGAGGTCATCAGAAATAATGGGCTTTGGTGTGAAGGCAACATTCTTCACTTCATTTTGGTTTCTTGGTTGGTTCTCATCATGGACTGGAGAACCTTTCAAAGGGGTTGCTTGAGAAAAATCTCACTACGTGTTCAGAACTGCTAAGTCTGCTTCTTCTGTTTCTCTTCTTATATCGTGTTATATTTGTGAGCATAGAAATTGATTTTTTAAACCCCGTGAGGCTTTGCATTTGCTGAACTCTTAGTCAACTTACACAGCTGACTGAGGGCACAGCTGAGTGAGTCTCTTAGCTGATCCACGTTCTCTCTAGTGTCTGCCACAGATTGGCTGGATCTAGCCCAGGTTTTCCTTTCTCTTAGAAGACTTGGCAGAGGTGACAAGATGTAGTGAACATGCAGCAAAAGTCCAAATTTTTCCAATAATTTTCTTTAAAACTATAATTTTTAAATATATAATGCATACATTATAACAAATTTGCTAAATTTTAGCCATGGGTAAATAATTGTCTTTAGCTTTCTAACTTGTAGTATTTGTGTCATTGCTGTTTCTATCTGACTCAATGCTTAAGTACCCATTTTTGTGGAAATAGCCTGCTTTTGGAACAAAATTCATTTTAGTTATACTGTAGGACTGGGTGCTATCATAGAGACTAGTAGTTATTTAATATTAATAGTAATTTAATTAAGAGATAACCTTATGGAAAGGTCCACATGATTGGTGTCATTTTGCTTGACTGTCCCTAAGGTAGCTGCTCTTGTCTGCATGTCCAAGATGACTTTGTCATATGACTTTACTGAATGATCATGTATCATATGTAGTTGGGTTAGTCACCTTTCTGTCACTGTGACCAAATGTCTGGGCAAATTAACTTAAAAGAGGAAAGGTTTATTTGTGCTCATGATTTCAGAGATTTCAGTTCATGGTCAGCTAGGTCTATTCTTTTTGATCTGCGAGGCAGAAATACCATGGTGAAGAGCGCATGGCAGAGGAAAGCTACTCACCTCATGGTAGCCAGAGAGCAGAGAGAGAAAGAGCCCAGAAGAAAAGGCTGGAGACAAAATATAGTCTTCAAAGTCATGCCACTCCCTTTAATAGGTCCATCTACCAATTTTACTCACCTCTCAATACTGCCAAAAATATGAATTTATCCATGAATTAATTCACTGGTAAAATTAGAGCCCTTATGATCCTAAAAGCTCATCCCATGGCAACCACAATTTAGCACATAGCCTTGGAAAAAATTTTAGACCAATCACAACAGTGGCAAAGAAGTCTACAAAATGTAGTCTTTATTTGGTGTTTCATTTATCTACCACTGGGTTAAAAGATGACTCTGAAATTTAACATGCTAAAGTAAGAATTATTTATTGGCTTGCATTTTTTGAATCAAGTTGACACCTTTTTTAGTTCTATATGATACTTATTTGGTCAGTGGTGCAGATGGTTTTGCCTGACAGTTGAGCTGTGCTGGTAGGGCCAAAAGACCTCTCACCTATTGGAGGCATAGGCACTGTTAACTTGGGTGTTGTAGGTCTCATACACAGGACCTTTTCCACATGACATTGACTTTCAGGGACTCTCCTTGGGGCATATCTTTCCAGATGGATGATCTTCTTACAGCCTGGTAATGGAACCTAAGAGAGTAAAAGGGAATTTTACAGGTCTTTTAAGCCATGGGTCTAGAGTGGGCATAATGTCACTACAGTCATGTATTGTGATCAGAGGAAACTACACATCCAGAGCAGATTTTAAGGGCAGGAAACAGGCTTCACCTCTTAATGGGAAAAGTGATATGCACATACATGGCGGGGGTGGGATCCTAAGGATTATTTTTGGAGACTATCATATTCTGGATAACTGTGCATCAGGGCTTTGTAAGCACGAAAGAGAGGAAAAATAGATACTAGAAGAATTTGAGAAGCTGCTTCTGTTAGATTTACGTAAATATTCCTAAAATATCCCTAAATTTTCAGAAATCATAAATTATAATCATAGATTCTATATTTTAAGAACATTTTTAACAAACACAAACTTAAGAATTGGTGAAACTTATATTACCTGGCCCTCTCAAATGTCTTTTTCAACATAACCTTATTTTCTCTTCATTATAGGAATACTCTTAATTGTGTTATTTTGTATTGGCAGGATCTCTTTGGTATGAAAGTTTTAACTTTCTTTTAACCATTAATGTTCACAGACTTATTGACTTTAGTGATTGGAATTAAGTTACATTTATTTAAATACACTAATTACACCAGTAGTTATAATTAACATTTATTCGGATTCATATTAGCCTAAAGTTACTTAATTTTCACCAAAACACTTTAGGTTGATTACCACAGTTATCTTCTGTTATGGATTAAAAACTGGTGGTCAACTTGGCACCAGCTGAATTAAATCGGCATGGTGCTGCATTTAGACAATCCACCTGAGGAAGGCTGCCAGCATAAAGAAAGACGTGGAGAGGAACAGCAGAGGCATTGTGGGTTCTTATAAGTGCTGCTGTTTGGAGCC
>RJWT010034294.1:0-13709 GCA_004365215.1 Cuniculus paca
TGAAGAGATTTTAGGGATTCAGTCTCTCCATTCAATTACATTTACAGTTCTTTTAATTCAAAGCTGTTTTTAAAATTATTTTTTATGACTTTTCTTTATATTTTCTTTAAGTACTTTCTATACCATTCTTAAAATTTGTCCTTGGTGTTTATATCTATGACTTTTAATTGAGTTTCACTGTTAGGTTAAAAAAAAGAAACTTGCATGTTTATTAAGAATATAGTCATTGTATATAATCATCATACTAATAATTATAAGACAATGGTAATAATATTGATTTTATCGATATTAAAAATATCAAAAGTCTTAGTCCAATTATAATTATCAATAGTATTAATAGTAATAAAGCTATTATTAACTACATCTGGAATTCTTCTAAAATTAGCATTCTCCATATTCTTCTAAGATGCCATAGATTTTTGTGCATGGCTTTTGATTTAATAACTTTCACTTTTAGCTATTAAGTAACAGGAAATTTGTTAGTACTTTCCAATTAGGAACCTTTCAAATTAAGAACCAAATTTTGTCTAAGATGGCAGAGATTTCTAGTAAGCATTAATTGTCTCAGAAAGTAATTTCTGTACTCATCGCTGATGGAAGCTGTCACTTCTGTGATTTCATTGGTCAGACTAAGAATAATGTAATACTTTGCAATTTGTTGGATTTCCTTGAACCCTTTTCAGCTTGCAGAGTTTGTGAATGCTGGTTGTATAATTGCAGTAACTATGAGAACTGTTACAATTATGTCAACCAGGAGAAGGCTCCTCTCCAAGCATACTCACCCTAAGGACCTGGCTCCAGACACCCAACTCAGCCTTCCCCGACACGGGTCACATTCTAAGGGCTCCATGTTCATTATCTTCTACAATCCTTTTTTTAGCATTGTAGGAATATAATTGGCAAACAGAAAATTTATATATTTCATACATGCAATTGCTGTGAAATTATCACCACAATCAAGATAATTAGTAATTAAAAACTCATTGCCTCACTTGTTATTATTACTATTATTGTTATTGAAAAAGTACCTGGGGCTATGTTACCTAGGCTGATCTCAAATTTCTAAGCTGAAATGATCCTCTTGCCTCAGCCTAACAAGTGTCTGGAACATAGATGCATGCCACAGTACTCAGCTCTTCCTTTTTTCTTTTTTCTTTGTGATAAGAACATTTAAGTCTATATATCTACATCATTCACGATATCCAAGATGTGGAAACAATTAAATCTTCATCGATGGATTACTCAACAAAGAAACCATAATACACACACACATATGAATACTGTTCAGCCTTTGTAAAAAATATGATCTTGCCATTTGCAGCAACATGCATGAACCTGGACTGACATTATGCTGAGTGAAATACGTCAGTCTGAACACTCTGTGTCTATGCAGTTTGAATTCACCATAATTTCCCAGACCCAACTTCTAACCCTCACTTCCATTCTCAGTACACACAGACTTTCATTTTACCAAGAGGAAGAGGGAGAATTACCCTGCCATTTCCAGTAAGTATCCAACTCCAGTTTGCAATTCATCTAATGAGGTGATCATTTCTTCTAATTTTTTTTAATAAATCACGTTCTGCAAAATTGGTGAAGGCGATTTCTCTAGATGTACATATTGGAAATTAGGAAATAAAATTATCTTTATTTGAAGATAATGTGATTTTCTAGATAGAAAAGTTTAAGGACTCTAGAATAAAAAGTTACCAGAACTAATTAGAGTTTAACAAAGTCACAAGATATAATATCAATAAAAATCAATTGTATTTATTTATTAACAATAAATAATCATAAATTAAAAATTTTGTGTCCATAGGTATATTAAAATATCAAATATGCATAACGATGTTCTAACAAAATATATCCAAGACTACTAAACCGAAAGCTACAATACCACTGAGAAAATTAAGCAAGACCTTACCAAAAGGGGAAATGTACCATCTTCATGGAGTCACTGAGGTATTGGTTCTTTCCCAAATGAACTACAAGTATAAGATAATCACAATTAAATGCTAGAATTTGGCAAAATGATTCTAAAAGTTATCTGTAAAATTCAAGGACCTAGAATAGCCAAAGAAATTTCATAAAGAGCAAGTTTGGAAATATCATAATCCCTGCTTTCAAGGCTTAACAGAAAGTAACAATAATCATGACTATGTGGTGTGGGCATACGAGTAGACATATAGATCAATGAAACCAGATAGATTGTCCAGATGGAGACCCATACGTTTGTGATCAATTGATTCCTGACAAAGGTGATTTATGGGGAAAGACTAGTCCCCAACAAATGGCAATGAGTCAATTGGATATTCACATGGGTGAAAAAACTCACAACCCTTAAAAATTTTTAATGGATTATATACCTAAGTATGTAAAATAAAACTAGTTCTGGGAACAAAAAACCAAACATAGTTGGAAATCATAGTGATAATTGATTTAGATCAAGAATTCCAGGATAAAAAGGCACAAATCAAAATAAAATGTTGGTAGAATGGATTTCATTAATGTTAAGACCTGTGTTCCATAAAATACACAATGTTCAAATGGAAATGCAAATATTTCCAAAACACAATAAAGGAATTATATCCAGAATATATAAAAAGCTCTTACAGATCAGTAAGACAGAGAGACCAACAGAAAAATATGCAAAAACTTGAGCAGTTATTATTGGTCAAGAAAGACAGAAATAGAAGTTCAACATCATTAGTCGACAGAAAAAAATCAAAGTAGAAACATCCATCATGGCCTCATTACAATGACTAAAACTAAAAAGATTAAACACAATCATGGGCAATAAAAGAAACAATACTAATTTGAACTTCATGAAAATTTCAAAAAGTTGGGCATGAAAAGACACTACTGACATGATAAGAAGGCAAACCACAAAATGGGAGAAACATTTACATACCATGTAGAGGATTAGTATTCAGATTACATAGAAAACTCCTAAAACACAGCAACAGAAAAAAAAAACTGATTCAAAAATGAACAAAAGATTTGAATATACAGTTTTCTGAAGAAGATATGCAGATGGCCAATAGGTACATGAAAGGTGCTCAGAATCACTAATCATTAGGAAAATGTTTATCAAGACTACAGTGAGATATCTCGAGATGTCCATTACAATGCCATCTATCAAAAACCAATGGCAAAGATGTGGAGATGTTGGAGCCCTTGTGAACAGTTAGTGGCATTGGTAAAACAATGAAAAATGGTATGGAAATTCTAAACACACTTTATTATCATAGAATTACCATATGATCCAGCAATTCCACTTCCAAGTGTATACTCATCAGAATGAAAGCACAGTCTGATTTTACATCTATGCTAATAGCTGCATCACTGAGGATATCTAAAACATGGAAGCAGCCCAGTTTTAGTACAGACGTTGCTGAAGTGAGCCTGGAATCAACTCAAATGTACTTTGATGGGTATTCAATAAGAAAATGTAATATATGAATGCAATGAATTATTATTCAATCTTATAAAGAATGACAGAAAGAAAATTCTGACATATCCTACAATATGGAAGAATCTATAATAAGTAAAACATAATAAATAAAGATGCTATAGTAAATAAAATAAGCCACTTACCAAAAGAAAATTATTTTATTGTTCCATTGAAAGGGACAATAATCAAAATCATAGATGCAGAAGGTAGCATGGTGGATGGCAAGAGTTAGGGGTAGGGGAAGGAGTGGATCTTGTTTAATAGAGATTGAGTTAATTTAAGTTCTACATGATGAGAAAAGTTTTGTAAATGGATGATGGCTTCACAGCAGTATGAATGTACAATACTGCAACGCCACTAAACCATGTACTTAAAAATGATTATGATGGTAAATATCATGTTATATGTTCTTACTACAATAAAATATGGGGAAAAAAGACTGGAAATACCAACTGTTGGAGAGAAGAAGTAACTGGAACTTATATACATTGTTGGTGGGGATGTAAAAGATACAATTTCTTGAAAACAGGCAATTTCTTATAAAACTAAACATATGTTCAGCGTATTACACTCAGCATAATGTATTGCGTGTATTTTACCCAGTATATTAAACATATATGATATTTTCAGTCAAATGAAGACATATGTTCACAAAAAGCCTTATACAAAAATTATTATAGAAGCTTTATTTGTATTGTTCCAAACTGGAAACACCAGAAATGTCCATCAACAAGGGAATGAACAAAACTGGTGCATCCATACAATGAAATATCGCTTGATAAAATGGAATGACTCCTGATATACACAACATCTTAAAATCATTACATTAAATGACTCAAAAGGCTGCAGACTGTACAATTTCAATAATAGGACATTCTGAGAATAAAACAAAATCCAGGGACAGAAGTTAGGAGAGGGATTGGACACGAGTGTCATGAGGCATTTTACACAGCAGTGTAAATATTCTTGATTGTGGTGTTGGTTACACTACTATCCATATTTTCCAAAACTCAGAGAACTATTCACCCAAAAAAAAAAGTGACTGCTGGTGTAAATTACACACAAAAAATCTTGAATTTTAAAGTCTTAAGAGAACTGTATAAAGAAAATTCAAAGAATTTTTTTAAGGAAAAATGCAAATCATGTTTCTGGCTAAGAAGATTCAACATTTCAAAGATCCTAATTCTTCCAAACTGACATACTGCATTTAGACAGTGCTAAACAAAAATCCTAATGGATCTCTTCTTGGGTTGAGATGAAACTTGACAAAATGATTAAAATTTATGTGGAAAAGTCAATTGCTGATAATGCCAGAGAGTTGAGAAAAACAAAGCAGGAAGAGCAAAGTACTTACTCCACACACACACACACACACACACACACCTGAGCAATGATTTTCACCCTCCATTTTGTGTGTATGCATGTGCGTGTGTGTGTGAATGTGGTGGTGTCAGTGTGTACTCAGATGTGCGTGTATCTTTTTTTGTTATGGTTAACAGGCAGCTTGAAAAAGTGAAAAGGATATTATACAAGAACTTTTAAAGGAAACTTTGCCAGAACATCTCAGGAAAGAGAAAGCAGTTCAAAAATGTAGTATTGAAACCTATTCTCAATTTTCAAAAATTAATATGTTTTTAAAATTACACAACAAGAATTTAAGGAATTCTTCTATATATCTGAAAAGAGAAAACTGGACTTACACTAAAGAAAAAACCTTTATGTAAAATAACTGGATTACATAATGTAGTGAATGTAATTTTTTTAATATCAGGTAATAATATAAACATTTGCCTAACCTTGAAATATAGATTAATTTTAAGGAATGATAGCAAAAGTAAGATGCTTTCCAATCCTTGTTCTTTCCATTTCTCTGAACATTGTGTTGTGCCAGGAAGTTGTTGTCCAACTCACCAGACTTATTTTTTGTATAAAATTTAATAATATATAAAGCTACAAAAAGTAAACCCTTGACATAATCATTCACAAGACTTGGAATCAGCTCTTTATTTATAAATTTTGTTTATGCATGGATGTGTATACACATTATCTTACAAAATTGGGATGCCTCCATGACTTTTCCTTCTTTCCAAGCACCACTCCCTACCTGAGCAACCAACATATTTCTCCATGCAGTACCCATTGAATTCTATCAAAGAATTCCCCAGAACCCCATTGTTATGGATTATAATATGTAGATGTCCCCAGCAAAGAATCATGCACTCATAGGTGAGCCTTTGGAGAGGTGATTGGATCATGGGTGTGTAAAACTCATCATTAGATTAGTTCATTGATGAGTTTGTAGCTAAATGTGATTTGGGAGGTGAGGCCTTGTTGGAGGAGGTGGGTCATTGGGGGTGTGACCTGGAAGGGTCTACCTTCCTCCCTTTTCCCTTGATCTCACTCTACTTCCTGACTGCCATGCCAAGAGCAGCCCTCCTCTATCATCCTCCTCTGCCATGCCAACCTGCATTGGAGCCAGCAGTCTATGGACTGAAACCTCTACAAATTGTGAATCAAAACAAACCTTTCTTTAATTGTGAATCTCTGGCTGTCTTGGTTACTTTTTTCTCGTTGCTGGGACAAAATATCTGATGCCCAAAGTGAAGGAAGGAGAGGTTTCTTTAGCTTACAGTTTCTGGGGATTTCAGTCCATAATCAGCTGGCTCCAAGGCAAGGTGGCATGGCATTGGGGCAACTCTTCAAGGCAGCAGCCAGAGCAAAAGAGGGCAGCTCTTCATGGCGGCTGCAGGCGGCAAGAGCGAATGGCGCCAAAAAGAGAGAACCTGCCCCCTTTCCGACGTTACATTGTATGTCAGCTCTGCCCCTGGGCGGGTGCAGAACTCACACTGCCAATCCCAGAGCTAGACAAGGAGTCAGTCATAAATGTTAGATTCAGCCGCTTCCAGGACTACATGAGGCTTGGCGGGGGCCATCTACATACAAACTGTAACACTGGCATTGTGCTCTAGTGACAAGAAACTGATCAAGGCACCTATTTACGTATGTATATGTGCTTATGTACACAATTTCTTTGAAGGATATTTTTAATTACTTGATTACAAAAATGACCTATCTTACAAACTTCTGCGCTTTAGTTTTCTTATGTTATAGTACCTCATAAGGGCACTTTGAGGTCACTAAGTATAGCTCTAATTCCTTATTTTTCTCAGCTACATACTATTCCGCGGTTGAAGTAATACACAAATCTCTTTAGCCATTGTGGTTCGCAAGAAGTTATGCTATTTTTGAGTTTCTAACTACTAGAAATAACGTTGCAATAAACGTACTTGTCTTGGTCCTAATATTAAAACAATATTGTCAACTTGCTTTCCCATAGGTTTTAGCATTTCACATTTTCACCAGCAACATATGACTATTTTCTCCTTCAAGCCTGACAATATTAGTCAATAATAAGTATTCTTTACTTTTTAATATTAAAATAATATCATTGATCTACATTGCATTTCCTCACCTACTACTGAATTATTATAAGTAGCAAGACAGCAAAATAGTTCATTTAAAAGTAAGAATTATAGTCATCACCACTATGACAATTATTATTATTATGCATTTTTCTTGAATATTCTGGCACAACATGGTCCTGCTGAAATTTCTGCAGTAATGGAAATGTTTTCTATCTGGTGCCACTCAATATGTAGCCACTAGCCACATATGTACACTGAACACTTGAAACATGACCAGAGTTGAGTGAGACACTGAATTTTTTATTTTATTTAATGAAAATGTTCAGATGTAGCAAGTGGCTATGATATGTGCTGGGGCAGTTCTAGAAAACACAAGACATGAAGTTAAAATAATTTTGCAAACATAGAGAAACACACCTACATTTCTCTTTTTACCAATTATATATCTAAAAATAAACTCATTATTTTTATTAAGGGAAAAAATACCCAAAATAAGAGACTTATCAAGTCACTACATACAATATGCAAAAATCAATAGCTACTTAGTACTAAACACTCATAATAGAATTAGATAAAAATTATTACATTTGCAGTAGCAAAATGGCAATGAATAAGTTGAATAAGAAAGCCACAGGACATGTACAATCCAAATTTAAAATTGCAATAAAAGGGATAAACAAAATGAAATACCTAGAAGGATATATCATACTCTTAAATGAGAAAATAATACTGTCATATACATCACTTCTTCTAAAATTATAAATTCAATTACTACTAGGATTACAAAAGATTAAAATAATTATTTAATTTTTATGGAAGAATATGCCTAAAATTTGCTTATTTGTTTCTGCTTTTGGCAGTAGTGGGCATTGAAACCAGGTCTTGCACACTGAGCGATATGCCCAACCTTTTTAATTTTATTTTTAGACAGGATTTTGCTAAGTTGTTAAGTTGCCCAAGCTGGGCTCAGACTTGCAATCTTCCTCCCTCAGTCTGCTCAAAAATATTTTTAAAAAGTGAATGAGGACTTTATGACTTACAAAAATCTTCTCAAAAACCACTATAATAAAGGTAGCATGGTATAGACATCAGAATAAACAAATAGATTTATAGCAGTTAATTGAAAATCCAGAATTTGATCCAGTAAATGTCAAGTTAATAGTTGACAAATACCTTCAATTATTCAATTTGTGAACAAGAACCATTTAGAAAATAATTCTGAAAAAAATAGTTACCCATACAAAATAAATATCTAAACTGGACTTTAATAACTCAGGCAAAAATAAATTTCAAATAGATACAAGGTTTAAATAAGATAAATCCTGTGAGAAAATCAGAAAATTAATGATGCAATCTAGGAGTTAATGCATTCCTTCTATGTAAGAATAATAACTCACAACCTAAAAAGGAGTTATATCTGGGCCTATACAATTGAAAACATTCATTTGGAAAAATATACAGTAAACAAAATCAACCTACAGATGATATACCTGGAAAGTAATATTCTTAATAAAGTTAATTTCTATATGGCAAAAAAACTCAGGCAACTAATTAGAAAAAGACGAAGCAACCAATTTTTAAAACAGAGAGATCGTGAGCCGAATATTCTCAGATTAAACACAAGCACTGAGCGAATTAAAGAGGCATAAGTCACCTGTGCTTGTGTCTACTCTACACTGCTCTGTTCCAGCTACTTCCTTCTTTTCATGTGTGTCAATCACCACACAAGTTTCTCTGAACTCAGGATCATAATCACCAGCATCATCATCACAACAACAAAATTCAGAAGATAATATAATTTTACTTTGCACAACTTAAAAAACACATGCTAAAAAGTTAAAATCAAGCAATCCTGATCAAAGTGTGATGCCTTAGTCTCATCTCCCATCGGGTAGGAGCACTTTGAAAAGCCAGGGTCAGAATGTCCCTGGAGCACTTTGAAAGCAGAAGCCAAGCTCATAATCCTTAAATCCATTATCAACCCTGTGGCCATAAGGCTTTGGAGATTTGGTATTCGAAGAGAGTAGTTGCTAATCTTCCTGGAACCTTGGTTGAATCCCTTCCTTGGGCACCCTGGACAGGTGATTTTCCAGCCTCCATTTCATGATCCGCTTCAACTGACAGAGCAGTCACTCTACCTGAAGATGGTAACTTCCCTTTTGTTGAGATTTCACCTGGCCCTTCCTACTTTATGAAACACTTTCTCCAAACTGAATTTGAGCATCTCAATAGCTCATCAAGATATGCATTTTATCTGTGAAGTCAAGGAGTCACTGAGCTGTACTGTGTATACCTTCAAGGAACTTGCACTGATTCTATAATTATAAACCAATAAAGTATGCAAATAGAATCGGAAATGTATTCGATTGACTTACAGAATCCGAGTCCACAGTGGCCATCTCTACCCTGTAGAGTCAGAGGACCCAATAGCTGCTCAGTCCAAGAAACTGAAAGACTCATAACAAGAGGGACCAAAGATGCAGACTCAGTCCAAACCTGAAGGCTTGGAAGCTCCTGGAAGAGCAGTTGGTGTGAGTTTGCATCAGTGGCTGAAGAGGCTACAGTTTGATGCCCATAGCCCTTAGCAGCAGCAAAATCACACCCATTCAAGGGCGACTGAGCTGCAAGAGCAGGCTGGGTTTTTCCTACTTCTGCGTTTGTTCCATCAGGGCAGGTCTCTCCACTCCGGTTGCTGACCCACATGTCAGTCATCTCAGGAAACACCCTCACTGACACACCCAGAAGTGTACTTTACTAGTCTCCTAGGCTTCTCTCAGTCAAATCAACTTGATGGTCAAGATTGACCACCACAACATATACTTGACCACCACATATACTTAGAGGCAACCTTGTCTGTAACTCAACTCCATCCTGCTTGAGCCGAAACTCCAAATCAACCATTAGTTCTCATTCATTCCCTCAGAATTCTTCCTCACTTCTGTTCCCTGAGCATCATGGTGGAAAGAGACAGAATGCTTTTGGTACTTGAGCCATCCTCTGTCCATGCACGTCTGTTGAGCTATGTGTGGCCCCTTTCTGTTTCTTGCTGATCTACCAGTCCACTCAAGTATCAGCAGAGATGCCGCCATCTCCCCATCCCATGACATCCCCATGCTGTACTTTGCAGCCCCCACTCACTTGCCAGGATCCTGAGACTCCACAGGCAGCCAGCTCACTCCGTACTGCCCTCTGAGCCCTTGCTGGGCCTCTGGAAAGGTAGCTGCTCCCCACACCTTTCAGGAATGGCAGGTGCTTGGAGGTTCCCTGGGCTGAGATCACCTAGTACCTTACCTGGGTTACTCTACTGAGATTAGCCAGAGCTATGGTATAGGCCCCTCTGGCTTACAGATAAATAATAATAATAATAACCTCTAGTGTCTCCTTTGGATTTCTGCTGTGAATGTGTTCCTGGGGTTGAAGGGTGAGATGTAGAGAATAACAGGGAACAAGGAATATATAAGATTTCTGAGACTAATGGTTAACTTAAAAACAAAAAAGAAAAGAAAATTGATGTTTAGCAACAGCATTGCACTGCAGCAAAATTACATGAGTTTCTAAGGTTTCAGGGTGACCAAGTGGCAGAATTTGACCCGAATCTCAGAACTTCTGAAGAGGATTGAGGAGACTGCGAACTGGGTGCTGACGTGTCTGTCTCCATCCTTCCCCCTCAGCTGCTCCTCCAAGGAAGGCATCGTTAACTAGCTGTCTTCAAAGCAGCAAAGACACCCACAGGGCTTTTTCCCCAAGCAGGCATTTTGGGTGAATCCAGGGCACTGTTGTTATCAAGCAAAGGGTGTCACTCTCGTTGCCTCAAACACACTGCACAGAACGAGGACCCCAAGGGGCTGTGGGAACCTTGAGTGGGGACCATTCCAGCTCCACTGCACAGGGAGCTGTGCTTGTCATCCCTCCTTCCCATCCAGGAGACTGACAGGTCTCCCCACAACACGTGCTGGGCTAGGGGAAAGAATGACAGCACTGCTCCGAGGGGCGATTAATTCTGCATAAGGAGGTGCTCATGCCTGGTTCTGCCACTCATCGACCATCCTGCGCCACTTTGACTGACAGTGCGTGTTGCTCCTGACCTCACACATCATTGGGTATAATTGCTGGGGGCTTATTAATTACTATGATGCAGGCCTCAACACACACACAGGAATGGCTTTTGCCCCAGTGTATTCATCACAAGAAAGGTGGTCCTTGTAGGGTAGTGACCAAAAGCCTGCACTCCTGGACCTGGCAGGAGTTCTTTGGGTTGACTGTCAAAGGGCTGGCCACCTTGCACACTGTGGTTGTCACTGTGACAAGGTCTGACACTCAGGCAAGTTTGGGATGCCATCTCACTGCCCGGAACTCAGAGCCTTGAGTGAGGAGTTTCAACTCATGTTTGTCACCCAGGCCCTCTTTCCTACAACCAGCATCCCAGAGCCAGACCCAGGCCTCTTATTCCCAGAGTACAGACATTCAGAGAACTCAGGCTGGCTGCACCTTAGGGAAGAACCAGCCCAAACCTGTATTTTTCTAAGTGAGGAAATAAAGACCTAAAGATGATTCTGAACCAACTCAAGATCATTGAACAATTAGTGACGTGATGAAGTCAAAATGGTTTCTTCTCTTCATGAGTGATTAGGATTAGAAAGTCCTCCAAAATGTTCACTCCACCTAAAACGTTCAAGGTAATACTGATATTTATTGGGTGCAAACTGTGGGCTAAAAATTATATTCTTTTATTTTTATTATTCCAATCTTGGTTTTTCAAAAATAAATCTAGAGCATTTATCTATTTGGTTGTTATTTTTATGGCTTTTGTTTTTAAATGTGTAGTTGTTGCGTGCTATTTGAAGCTCTTTACTTTTTAAAACTCTTATTTACTACTCCTGATATGACCTTTCTATAAGTTATACATCATTCTCATTTCATACGATTCATACCATTCTTATTTCATGAAGGAAGGAGACACACAACTGATATATGAGTGCATTTTCAAAATTTGCATACATGAAATACAAGCAACCTTCTGTAGATTCTGCACCTTTTTTTTTTCAATGCTGTGGATTGAACTCAAGGCCTCATAACTGCCTTGGGTGTACAATTCTCCTGCCTCAGCCTCCTAAGTAGCTGCAATTATACATGGTGCACCACCACTCCCAACTCACAAGATCTCCTCTATGTCAGAAAAGTAGTACTTATGAATTTAATGAATTAATAAATGGTATGTATATGTGCATTGTCTGCTACATGGGAGTTGGCCTAAGTGTTAGAAATACAGTGGGAAAACAAGATGGACAAGATTTCTGCTTTCAAAAAATTCATATGCTGGCAAGAAATATTGAAAGTAAATAGATGAATAAAAATAATCTCAGAGTGAAAAGTATCTCAAAGGAAACGAAATAAGCTGATTCAACAATAAGTAACCAGGAATTCCTTTGTGTCGAGTAATTATAAATGGGTAAGTTGAGCAAAAGACAAAACAGAATCAGTCTCACTGAAGAACACTGGCTGTGATGCTTCTCTATTGAGTTTTAGTCCCATCCCATTCCTCAGATCTCCCCGTGTGGATTAAGACACCCTAGCGTAGAATCGCCACACTTCCTGACAGCAACCAATCTAGAGCAAACCCTTGATTTGCTCCCGGATTCAACATCAGCCTAACAGAAGTTCAACACCTGTAAGAACCATCCCCACTCCCACCCTCCTTGACACCTTCTGAGGTCCCATCATTCATGTGGAGCTCAGCTCTTGCTGTCCAGTTGTAGGTGTGCTCCTGGTGCTCGGGCAGGTGAAAGCAAGGAGAAGCTGGAAGCAAAGAGCCCACCAAGCTCCCTCTGAGCTCAGGTAATTTGTATGTGTCCTCAGACTACAGCATTCAGTGACAAGGGCCAACGGTGTGGCAACACCTATTCACCCACTATTGTGAATCCCAGCATGGCAGGGCTACAAAGACTTAGTAATGAGATTGGGTTCATTCCTTAGATCCCGCACCCTTTCCTGTTAGGGTACAGCCTGGTGGTCAACAGCATCCACATTTCCTAAGAAAAATAGCAGTCAAGCACAGACACAGGTGGCTTAGGTAATGGGGAGGACAGAAGCACATCAAGGAAGAGGAGTGTCCTGTGTCATCCTGTCCTGTGTTTCTGTGAGCTTCTGGGACAGAGTAATACAGTGACAGTGTCAGGTTTAGTATTCAAAATACTGAAGGTCTATCCCAGCACCAACCTCATATCTTACACCTCTGGAGAGTCACTGAAGTCCTGACTTTCAAGTGTGCCTCCTGACATCAGCATCTGGTGAAGGTCAGATGACAAAACAAACTTGGACACGTCCTTACCGTTATAAATCCTTCCAGATTAAAATCCATCAAATGATCACGAATGCACATTAGAAGTCTATCTGAGGCAATACACATATTTGGCTACAATATTTTTTGTTACATAGAAAAAAATGTTAAAAATAATAGCAACCTCAATATTGAGAGGTTGATCGAATTGACATTTGGTTAATCAAATACTATGCAAACATTTAAAATGACATCCTAGAAAAATATTTGACTAAGGAAACTATGATATATTTATCAAAGAAAAATATCGAATCATAAACCATATATAAAAATCCCATTTTTAAAAAATATGCATAGAATATAAGCACCAAATAAACAGATGAGTGCTAATTCCATGGTGAGTGGTGAGAAATGGTCGTATTCTTCTTTTTCCTGTCCATAAGCTGTATGATCATAACAAAAACAATCTCACTGAGAGTTTGTGTTTTTGCTTGTTTTTTAGAGAGCCTAGAGATGGAGGAAAGGAGAAGAATGGGAAAGGAAGGGAAGGGGA
>RJWT010034295.1:0-13727 GCA_004365215.1 Cuniculus paca
CTGTGAGCTGTGCTAAACAGTCTGTGAGAAGCGCCTCCCAACTGATCATGGAGTCAGAGTCCAATCGCTTCTGGAAGAATGAATGAGAGGGTGATGACACGAGAAGAAATGCTTTACAGGGCATTTCTTCCCACTGTCAGCCTGTCACATCACTGTCTGACAGCGTCACTCCACACAGAAAGCTTTGGGGCCCAAGAAATGCCAAGAAAATGGCAGCCAATGGGCAGGGCAACCGCTGGCCTCCTCTTGTTAATGTATGCAGCGGATGTGGCATTTCTGACAATATTGCTTCTGCCTCACTTGCCATTTAATGTTAAGAGGCTTCTAGAGTCTACTGCATTTAAAGAATAATGACTGTTTTCAGGGTAAATGCTCTGTTAAATAACCCTGGATTATTGTGTCGTGTTATTACATTTATAAAATGGCATTTCAAAAAATAATAATTGTTTTAGAGTTAATTGATGTTTTTAACCATCAGTGTGTGGGGAATTTTTATTCAGCAGACAGGGCGTGAGCAAGGGAGAAAGATTTCCATCGAGAGAGTAGGCACTGAAAATAGGAAGCATTCCTGCCTGGGCAATCCTGGTACTGAAGGCCCTCCTTGTCTGAGTCCTGCATTCCACAAGTCCTTTTCATTGCAATTAAAGCCACCGCAGGACAAAGGTCCCCCTCATCTGCATTATCACATGAAGTCTGCAGGTGGGAGCGGAGACTGGCAGTAGGACAAGGGTGCTGGAGGCCTTGGCAGTGATTCCCTGGCCATCTTGTCCCACGTGGCAGGCCTGGCTACCAAGCAGCATAAAGCAGTGGCAGGGACTTGCAGCTCTGCAAAGCGGTGACTTTTCAGATGTGAAGTTAATTACACGGCCGGCCGAGAGTCTCAGAATCTCATAGTGCCAGAGGCAGAATTGAATGCAGAGATATTATGGACTAAAACTTGGAAATTCTGAAATCTCTACATTAGGAGGGTACAAACTCCTCAAGTGTAGCCCTGAGCCACACCCCTGGTGTGGTGGGGGTGATGTCACTATCTCTTTTATCAAAATCTTCCATCATTCTTCTCTAGCACACCTGCAGGGCAGTTTCCCTTAGGTAAAGGATGGCATGCTCATCGTGTGGCTTCTTCTCACAAGTATTTCTGGGAAGTAGGAATTGAGTTTAGTTTTACAGCAGCAGGAACTGAGTTTGCATCTACATATGTACCCACAGGGAACACAAAGCTCATTCTCCTAGTGATGGAGCTCAGTAAGGTAGAACCTAAGTCTTAGTGTTTGTTCTTCACTGCTATTTCCTCATATATTCTACCCTCCAGGATCTTCCAACAAACCCTCAGGACTATTGTAGCTTCATGGCAATGACTAGATAATAGTATCAAGCAGAAAAGACTCAAGTGAAATTGGGGAAAATCAGGTTGCTGGAGCATAAAGGAAGAAAGAATGAAGATCATTTAGTGCAAACCTCTTATTTTAAAAGTGAGACTGAAACCAAGAATAGTAAGCAACTATGCAACATCCACATCTATGTATTAGAGCTGCAGCAAAAACCCCATCCTCTACGTGTAAACCGTAACCATTTATTCCCTCACTCTCTTGGACAATGGGTAGGGTCAACCTTGGTGAAGAATTACAAGGGAACATGACTACCTCAAAAACTGGAAGTCAACCACTACAGCAACAAATATATGCCTCAGTTTCTCTGATTGCCAAATAACCAACTATGTGACTCACCAGCTCTGTGAAACAGAGTGGCCTCACCACAGTCACCTCACATGCAGAAAGGGGCATGGCAAGAGGACGCTGGAATTTATGACTTAACAATCAAAATACGATTCACAAGATGTCCTGCTTTTACACACATCCATCAAGACATCCTTGAGGGGAGGCTCCCTGATTATTTAGTCATTCTGCTAAGAGTAAATGAACTGACACAATATGCAAAAGAAAATCAGATTCAGCAACAAGTGGCTACCTCCTGACAGCAAAGGTAGCTAGTCAAGTGACTCTCCAGCTACACACTGTGCTATGAGTCCTGGCACCACATACACACTGGTTGGACCCTCACATCTGTCTTCATCCTCCCTGGCCTCTTTAGTCCCAGACACATCCAAATGGCACAGCAGGACCCAAAGACAGTTTGCAGAAAGTCTTCTTCTTTCTCTCCTTAGGGTCTAAAAATGAGAAAGTAAGCAAATTTACCTCTATTTAAATAAAACATAAATTTTTAGACCTACGATCAGAGAATTTCAGAAGTTGGGATGGCTCTCCCTCACATCCAGTATTACAAAGTACTACAGATTCAGAATGTGCAGAGCTGAGGTATCTGATGAGCTTTCCCTTTGTTCCTCTTCAGGACACGGTAAACAGAAGGCCTTGAGCTCAATCACCCTTCAATTTGGAACTGACTGAAATGCACCAATTAGATTCCAGGTCCTTGAGAACCACGAGGACCCCTGGAATCTTCAGCATGCTTGCAACAGCATGGAATGGCATCGGATTTTTTTTTTATGTAGATGAGAAAAGCTTCCAAAAATCCAATAAAGAAAAAGCAGAAAACAACTAAGACTGCAGAGATCTCAGATGAAATATTAAAATTCTGACCTTCTGTTTCATAAAGTTAGAAATTCTCATGGTATAAGTCCTAAGAAAAATATTTATATCACATAGTAAACTGTGAACTCAGTAGGTGACCAATACACAGTACTTTTAGAAGATAAAACTGTTATATTTGAACCAATATACATAAGTCACCAGAAGAAAATGAACTCCATCTCCCCTTAGTCATGAGATCAAAAAAACATGATTGATAATTAACATCAAGATCATAATTAATGTCATTACTTAAAAATGTGTATTTTCCTGAAACACTTTATCAAAAAAGTTAAACATTTAGAAATCTGCAATCTATATTCTTTTAAAGAAAATTAAACCACTAAAATGAATTATAAAAATATCATCTCAAAAGCAATGAACTGGATGCATTCATATTTTCCAGGTATGGCCAAGTAAAAGGGTTTTATTTTCACTCTTTAAATCTACATATTATGTCTGGATTGTACAAAATCAATGACAGCTATAATTACTCACCATCATCTTGTCCACAATGCCTGCCTGTCTCTACCACCTCCTTCTCTTTTTTTTTCCCTGCTGCTTACTCTCTTTCCCTCTCTTTTTCATTTATTTCAATAACTCTCGGTGTGTTTAACATTCTTAAGTCAGACATATATGAAGAAATCTGGAGGAACACCGGGAGAGACAAAGGGAAGAAAAACTGAAAAAAGAAAGGGGTGTGTTGAATGGTTTTAAGGATATAAACCTCCTAAGTATCCGAACCTGCATCAGACCCGTGTGGGAAACCCCATGACAGTTTTGAAAACACACATCTTTTATTGATGCACACCAACCCTTCTCAAGCTTAGGCTTTTAGCATCTCTTGAATCAACTATCTAAAATAGCACCCTAACTGGGGTTGTTCATTGTTTTCATTTTCGACTTTCATCTCAGCCTACACCGCTCCATCTTCCATATGCTGCTGCCAGGATGATCTGTTAACACTGCATGCCTTTGCTTAAACCTTTCAGGGCTCTGAGGATAAAAATCCATGCCAGATCTTCCACAGCGGCATTCCAGAAACAAGTGAACAATTAGCAGACAACTTTCACCCTATAGAAATACATGTCGGATGCTTTCATATTTATAATCTTAACTGACCTATAGACTAATCCTTTATGTGAAACACTGATGCAGTAAGAGTTGCTAAAAATACAATGTGGGGAAAGGTGTGTGCAAATTGGCAAATATTTTACTTAGTAACAGTCTCCATGTTTTCCTATTTTCTCTTTTTTTGTGTGTGTTACAAAAACAAAACACAAATTGCCATAGCTGCATTGATTGAAATTGATACACGACAACATTATGAGATTTTATGCATTTGCACTAGCAAAAGTAACTTAAGATCAATAGTTTGGAGAGAAATTACTCAGGAAATCTTAATGACTTACTATAGTAAAAACACTTATAAGAACGCATGCATTAATGGAAGACGATTACTGGAAAGTTAAATTTATTATTCAGGAAATCAATTAACTAGTATTTAATTACTTAATATTATGATCCCGTTAGTAAACATTGATACACTTTGCTTACAAATATCATTTTTGATTATGGTTCATCAGGAAACAAAATGATTCATGCAATGTCACTGAAAGTGATTGGATGCATTTCACATACCGTTTTCTGTGTTTCTCTGAATTATCACTGCATAAACCCAGAGACTGTTAGAGCAGAAACGTGCGCTGAGGCTACCGGCCCTCCTCCGCTGTGAGGGAGACTCAGTCTCCGGCAGCACTACAGGTCACTGGGGATGCACCCCTGTCTCCGTGCAGTCCTGGAACCAGAACCCAAAGAAAGCTCCTGCTTCCAGAGTAGCCCCTTTTCTGGCCATGTCTCTTGAAATAACACACACCTCAGAGGGGAAGCCAAAGGGCGTGCACCCTCTTTCTTTTTCTTTTTTTCCAACAGTAAAATCCACTTTGGCTTCAGAAAGTCATGGGCCAAAGCCATTCACTGAACTCCGCAAGAGACAATGAGCCACCTAAGCAGGCCAGGTTTCTGTCCCCCCTTCCCTGCCTCTGCCTCTGCCACAGTTCACTGGGCATCCTTTTGACTCATTTTCCGGTGTTTTCTGCGTTGCTATTGGCATAACATCCTATCAGGGCAGTTAATTACATCCACTTGGAGTGTGAAGGACAACTTGATTGTCTCAAAGAGCCAGGGGCCATATAATCCATCTCGCTGCTCCCACAAGACAAGCTCCCAATTGTCTCCGCTGCAAGTAGGGGAGAGGGCTGACCCCTGTCAACCTGCTGGAACCGGTCTCCTGCCATGAATTGGGAAGTCATAAAAGAATTTCCTGTGCCTGGCTCTCCATGGGCAAAGAAGACTGTTGGTGAGGCTCTCTGTTCTAACCCACTGCTGAGACTCCTCTGTGTCTCTCCAGCACCCAGTGTCCTCTCATGTATAAGCTAATATCCTTTCATCCATTCCCAACTCAGCAACATCTAGAAGTGGCTAAGGCTGCAAGTCTAATTACACATCCTGGTTATTTTTGCAATTCTTCAGAAAAAGGGATGAATAGTGTGGCTATTCATCTTGCTCTGCAATATGGCTAACATTTGCAATCATAAGTTTCCTGTTCCAGCATAATGCTTATGTAGTTGTTCAGGTTTACCAGATACAGCCCAATGTCTTGCTTCTGTATGCGAAAGAACAACGATAAAACCGAATGGCTACAAATGATGGGCACAGCGCCTTTATCCCTTTGTGCTTGATCTGTGAATCCTGGAGCAGGCTGAGCACCAGGGAACTAACAGAGGTGTGTTGCCATGGCTGAAGGCAGCCCCCAACCTGGGCTTGGTCACAAGGAGGTGGTCCAACAGGCTTCATCTAGGCAAGGGACCTAGCAGGACCAGGATATAAAACTGTTCAACGCTTGGCTGAGTCCTGCACAAACCCACAGCAGCCAGCAAGGCATGAACAGAGCAGGCACAGGGATGACGACTCTGCATGTATGCAGCACTCCCAGGAGCCAGCTGAGAATGGGCTGCGTTTTGTAAATGCTATCACATCGCTCTCTGGGGTCTGACCACCACGGGGCCCTTGTATGAACTCTGTTCTCTTGCTGTTACTGATGCTGTTTCCCTTTTCTTGCTATGAAACATTTTAGAAACTATATCAATGCAGTATACCTGGGATTCACCTCACAAGGAATTTTAGCACACAGGACCCCTGCCTTGGCTTCCCCTTCTAGAAGTCCTGTTTCCTGCGTGTCAGCCACAAACCCTACCTACCCAGGTTCAAACACCGCATGGCGAATGTATGCACACACATGTTAGGGTTTTAAACATGTCATATGAAACTGTTATACACATATTACTGTTTGAAACGTCACGTACAACTGTCATACACACATACCGGTATTTCAAACATGCCGCACATGACTGAAAAACAACGTACTTTTCACCTTCCAGTGAGTCCTGTGCCCTTCTGATGTCAGCAAGTCCTACAACACCTCATTCTTCACAACAGCTGCAAAGCACGGCCCAGACAGGTTCCCAAGACTCCAGGCTGTGTCATCACAGAGATAGTTTCCACATGTTTCCTAGCATCACTCTCTGTAGGCTGCATCACTAAGAGTACATCCAAGACTTTTTCTAATGATTTAAGTCACCACTTAAATCTCTAAGCTTTACAGATACAGACAACTGCCTTTTCATAAGATTCACACATTAATATTCTCACCAACAGTATCCAAAAATTACTTTTTCCTTAAGTGCTCACTGAAATAAACTGTTATTTTTAATAGTTTTTAAGAGTTGATTTGTACTTCATGTTTTAATTTCCCTGATCACTCATGAGGTTCAGGATCTTTCCAAATATTTAGTCACTATTTTATTTCAGTGAACTGCTGATTCCATCCTTTGTCTATGTTTTATGGGATGATTTATCTTTTTGTTGGTGATTTGTAGCTATTCTCTACACAATCTAGATATTAATGCTATAAATACTGTTAATCATTTCTTGCAGTCTACCACTTGCCTTTTAAATGTTTATGTTATCTTTTTCTGTTCAGCTCTTTCACATTTAATAAGGTTCATCTATCTATATATCAGTCTTTCCCTTCACAGTTTTTAGATTTTTCATCTTAATTGGAAAATGTTTCCTCACTTTCAAGATCATATAAGTCTGTGTGCATGTGCATGTAAAACTCGATCTTTCTGATGCTGTCAGAGTTGTATATTTATAGTGATGTTCAGGTCTCTGATCTATCTGCCATTTTGTCTTTGGTTTTTGGATTTTCTTTGGTTCTGGCGATCAGACCCAGGGCTTCATGCATGGTAAGCAGGTGTCTACCACTAAGCTACACCCCAAAAATAGTGCCATTTATTTTTCACTGTAATATGAGACATAGTTTTACTAACTTCTTATTGAGAGTAACACATGACACGTGTGAATTTATAAGCTTTATGCTACACCTTGGAAATAGGACACAATAAGTAGGTAATTAAAAGGCACTTTACAATGCCATTATTATCTAGAGAAACAGCCTCTTCTCAGGAGTTTGTGTCCACAGCCTTGAGCCTCTTCCCCACAGGGTTTTAGGCTCCCACTGTGGCCAGGTCATGCTAAGTCACACCAATGTGAAACATGAAAACTTCAGTTCCAGGGCTACTCTGCTTGGCTCATGCACCTGCATTCTGTACAGGTAGGAACATCACTGAATTTCTGTGTAGTTGTCAAGAAAGAGAAAATAAAACTCAGCTCCTAAACTTTAACACACTATTTAACTATTCAAGACAATAAACTGGAAAAGAAACCAGAGTAAAAGACAATGCCTATAAGGATAGAAAAAATTGTACAAAATAAGTATATGGTGCATTTCAATTTTGGAGAGCTCAAAACAAGTGAGGGAATGTTAAAAGTGTTAAGTTAGTAGAAGAGAAGGAAAATATCCTGTGCGAAGGTTAAAGTAAAGAGAATCCATGGGAGATTCGGTAAAGCGTATTTGTGTGGTGAAAGCTGAAAGAGAAGAGTTGTGGCGCGCCCCGACCTGCTGGCTCCTTTCATGTAAGTGTCTACAGAGCTCACTGTTGCAAGGTAGTGCACTGCAATTGGCAAGGCAATCTACTAGAAGGAAACTAAACTTAACTATGGTAGCACCGTTCTTCTCATTCTGATTTTACTGTAAATTGTGGAGGTAGCTTCACAGCAAGGCCCAGAGCTTGTTCTGCTGCTATTGGACCCTGGAGATGAGCTCCCCAGAGCATAAAGAATGCACGGCTCCCAGTAATCAAGCCCAAGCTACCATGACTAATCCATCATCTGTGGCCAGCAAGGCTGGCTCCTGAGTGTCGATGTGGAGTTAATTAGACAAATACTGTACGCTCAAGTCCAATTGATTATTAAGACACCATAACGAGGATTTAACGCCACAGCATGTATTGGAAACGCTGCCTTATACCTTGCACGTGCCTGTTCACCCTCGGAAACTGACATCAACAGACAGTTAGCATTCGACAGCAGCTATGGCTTGTTTTTATCATTGTCCACTTAATAAGACAGTTATTGTTCTCTCTGTTAATTAATCATCTATCAATTAAAGTTGAAGACTGGTATCAGGCTTAGATGCTCTTGGTTAACTGCTGGGTAGTTAGCATGTTTTCCTCTTATCTTGACTTGCTACATCTTATCAGTGCTGGAGTCTTCCAGGCACTCAAGGAATGCTGGGCACAGATAGCACTGACCTTAAAACTGATGGAGCTCAATGGCAGATGATTCTTTCTCAAAACTGAGGAAAGGAAAACTCACTAAGTGACGTTCTGAGGTAAGTGGTTTCCTCTAATGAAAATCTAAATCCAGAAGCTGTGGATTTTCAGGTTGCCATGGTGCCTGAGACTAGATTAGCTGTGATAAACCTTTTCTGGAATCTGAATAAAGAGCTACTATTTTGACTGAGCATCAGCCTAATTTCCTTATCGGGAACTGGAACAATGGTTATGTTCAACAATCCCTGTATCCTCTGTGGTTTGGGTTTTCTGCAATGGTAGGGGTGGTGATGATAATGGCAGCGGTGATGGTGGTGATGGTGATGGTAGTGGTGGTGGGTGTGATGGTGGTGATGGTGATGGTAGCAGAAGTAGTGTGGATGGTAATGGCGGTGGAAATGATGGTGGTGGTGATACTGATGATGGCAGTGGTGGTATTGATGGTGATGGCTGTTATGGTGGTAATGGTGGTGGTGCCAGTGATGGTGCTGGCAATGATTGCTATGGTGGCGATGGTGATGGCAGCAGTGATGGTGGTGATAATAGTGATGGTTATGGTAGTAATGGTGATCATGGTGGTGGTGATGGTGGAACGGTGGTGGTGGTGATGATGGTAGTGATAGTGTTGGTGGTGTTGGTGTTGGGGTGTTGGTGTTGGTGGTGGTGGTACTAGTGGTGGCAGTGGTGGTAAATGTAAATTCAAGAGGCTCCTTGGATCACTCCATTCTTGTACTAGTGGCCAAATTTTTTTTCTTTCATTTTAATATTTTCCTGTTTTATGATTAGGGTTAGTTCTATGTCACTGGTCCTGAAAATTATCTTACAATAAGATAAAAGCACAATATAATCTTTAATTTACTAACTTAATTAAATGGATAAAATCTGCTTTTACCTTTCTTATAATGTTACTTTTAACATTCACATATTAGAATGTTTTGCATATGTTTGCGCTGTATTTATTGAGGAATAACATTAAGTAAAGTGAACATTAAGGTCACGGATCTCAAGAGTACAACTCAACGATTTTTTCACACATTACACACTTGTCAAACACACCCAGATAAAAATATAGAACATTCCCATCATACTACAAGTTTTCCGCATGCCTCTCTCTATGCACTGCCCCACAAGCCGTGTGGTAACTGTATTGATGTCTATCATCGTTGATTTGTTTTTCCTGTTCTTGAGCTTTTTGAAATCAGAATTGCATAAAGCATATACTTTACTGCCTGAAAAACATTCATTTTAAAAAGTAAAATAATATCAAGTCAGGGGATCTTTGACTAATTTTTTTTTGTTTCTTTCTTTTTTTTTTTTTTTTTTTTTTTTTTTTTTTTTTTTTTTTTTGGTACTGGGGATCCAACTCACGACCTCGCGCTTACCAGGCAGGCACTTATGCTGCTGAGCTAAATCCCCAGTCCTTAGATTAACTTTTTAAATACAGTTAACCCTACTTTACAATACGTCCAGCAATCTAACTCTTTTTCCTAATATATTTAGTTGAAATTTTTAGTCATTGCTATCTCCTGAGAACCTAAACATTCTCAGTTTGGATCTCCCAATCACCACCAATATTATAATTAGACTCCACTGAGAACAG
Source organism: Cuniculus paca (assembly GCA_004365215.1). Classification (NCBI taxonomy): domain Eukaryota; kingdom Metazoa; phylum Chordata; class Mammalia; order Rodentia; family Cuniculidae; genus Cuniculus; species Cuniculus paca. The sequence goes on from RJWT010034295.1 coordinate 9,921, forward strand.
TTAAAGAGCACAAAGGCTATAGGGGTATCTGTTGGGCATATTCCTTCCAAATTTAGACTTAGAAACATAAAATGCCAAAGATTGAAAGAAAAAAGTATATTGTTGCCCTTGTCATTGTAATGATCTTAGGAAGCAGGATGCTGGGAACAGGAAGTACAACAATGAAACGTTATCTTTGGACATTGTTGCATGTAATTCAACTAACTACAAAGAAAAAATTCAGACTAGAGAAATAAACCAAACTCACATGTGTAAACAGCACATCCTCTCTCTAGTGTAAGAAACTGAAAGACTCAATAAGATACAAAATTCCTGGTAAATATGGGGAAAAGGTTCTGAAGTCCAACGGTGCTTTTATTCTTTGATTTGATTGGTTTAAGTCTCTTTCCTACTATTTGATTGCAATATGTGAGAAGATCGGAACAGCTCTTTTAAAAAACAGGGGACATTACAGTAGCCGTTGTTGGTTTCTTGTTGTCTGACTTGAAGGCCTGTAATGCCTTCATTCTTTTGTTTTATCTGGTTTCATATTATTGTTTTTTGTTTGAGTTTATTGTCTGCAAATGTATGAACAACCATTTCGAAGAAGGCAAGAGACACTAGGGTAGCCATTGTTAATCTCCTGTTGTTATGTTTTGAAGACCTGTATTGCTTGCAGTGTTCTGTTCTGAAATGCTATGTTGTGTTTGACTCTTAAAAAAAAAAAAAAAACTCAGACTAGATTAGAACTAGGAGCTAAGTGGACTTCAGTGAGATGCAGGATGCACACAGCTTAGCACACATGACATATTTCAAGATTCAACACATCAGCAGTCTCAGAGAAGACTAAACACGGAAGTACAACAGTATCTGGGTAAGCAGCAGGTAGTGACTTGGGCCTTAAGCCTTGATGCTGGATTTAATCACAGGCTTGTGTCTCTGGTAAGAAACTAGTGCAAAACAAACAAACAAAAAAGGTCTCAACTTTAAAAGCTTGCAATATTCTAGGCAGGCTACCAGGACATACATCAGCAAGCAAAGGACGGATTCTAAGGGAGTGATGTCAAAACGTGACCCCTGCACATACAGCTCCCTTATTCCCAGGAAACGTATTAGAAATGCAAATTCTAATACTAAATCTAAAACTCTGGGTGGAAGTGTAGAAGTGAGTTTTAACAGCACTTCTGGATTACCCTGATACGGGGTAATGCCTGCTAAGTGTTTGGAAGTAGAGCACTAAGTAAAGCCTGCCCTCAGAAACTAGAACTAATGGCCAAGTTGGGCCAGAACGACGGAAAGGTGTGCTGGCTCCAGGGTGACAGGTTGCAGGACTCTGAGTCTGTGCGGCACAAGAAATGTTCCTGGGCCCTGAGACACAGCCTGGACAGAGCAGCAGAATCAGGAACAGCTTGGCCCCACACCTGCATCTTTCCAGAGAAGCCGAGCTCTTCCACTATGTACTGAACTGCTTGCTTTCATTTTCCCCCACCTCAAAATAGCTTTGTAAAGACAGAAACTTGCCCTGTTATCCATTTACCGTGCCTAACAAAATGCCTGAACCATGACAGGCTCTCAAAAAAGGTTTGTGGAATGAAGGAGAAAAAGCATGAGTAAGTAAAAGAATGAATAAATAAAAGAGAAGTTAAAAGTAGGGCACATCTATTGAATGAGTGCATGCCCATGAAGTATCCAGAACAGGCACCTTCATTAAGCACACTGAGTGCCTGCTGAAGGCTAGTGACTGGGGGCTGCGGGATGCCTGCCAGTGGGCAAGCGGGTACGGGGAAGGGTGAAGAAAACATCCTGTGATATTGCGTGGCAATGACTCCACAGCCTTATGCGTATACTAAAGTGCACTGAATTTAAAGGGTGAGATTTATGGTATGTGAATTACACCTCTATAAAAAAAAGTAATGTTTTTAAAAAGCAGAATGTGTGAATATCAAACAAGACATCTTAGAAGAAACATCCCATAGACCAATAGTTATGTTGAGGACACATCGGAAGTTGCATGGAAAGAAACTGAACAGGACAAAATTACAAACACAACAGACCCCAGCCCCTACTCATACAGCTTTCCCTGTGTCATCCGGCAAGGGTACCAGGCTCCCACCTGGTCTGCTGTAAGCTGCACCAGGAGCACTGCGCACTGAAGCAGATGTTCCCCAAGGCAGGTTATCCTATGGGCAGCAAAGGAAAGTACATGGGCCTGAGGATTCGTCAGGGGAAGGGAGTCTAGGGCTGCTGCCTGCTTCTCCTCCTTCCCTGTTACCTGAATAAAATGACCCCTCCCAAAGCAGTTTAGGAATTTTTCAAAGATCACCAGGACTAACTCCTGGAGAGATGCATGGTTCCCTTTCCTAAAACGCAGGACTAAAAGTGTTTGGTGTCTGCAGGAGACAGCAAAAGGGAGTAGGAAGAAGACTACAGCCTAAGAAAGAATGCCAGGCCCTTCTTGCACTCTCCGGACAGTGGAGAAAGATGAGGAGGGTCTGCCTCGGCCCAGCCTGGTGGCTCCAAAAGTGGAGGGAGCAGAGGTGGTTGAGTACACAGACAGTAGCCGCTGCCCAAGGCAAGAGCTATAGCCAGCTCTCCGGGCTTTTTATAGCCCTCCTTGTTATTACCACCTATTTCTTTTTATGCTACTGCCAAAATGCCACCATTAATCTTTCACACTCCCTGAAGGCAAAACACGGGTAATTGGATTTATCTGGTTTTAGAATTTGTTAGGTTCCGTTACAAAATAAATAAATAAGTGACCTCGAAAGCGAGGGGTCTCTTCCTGGTTCCACGCTGTGGAATCTGGGCCCGGGCAGCCTCGGCTCATCAATCTTGGCTATCTCCTCCCGGCACCTTTCGCTCCTGTCCTGCAGCCAGTCCCTGCTTCACCCAGCTTGATTTAGGAAGTGTGACTCCCTCCCTCTCCGCACCCAAGCCGCTTCCTGAGCTGCAGTATGCTCCCAGTGCTTCTCCTCCGCTCCAGCAGTCTGCTGCTTCTCTCTTTGCTTCTACACCCCTTCCACACCGGCTGCTCTGCAGGAGACTGTTTAAAGCATCCCTTCAACAGCATGGAGCCTTTCTTTTCTCATCTTCTTGCCACCTTGGGCAGTTTTTCCTTTTTTTAAAACATGTGATTCAGACACGGTGATCCTATTGAACAATATGGATCATATGAAGTTTTCCTCATCAGCAGGGTTAGATGACCACAGAGAGCAAATGAAACAGGTATTCTTCAGCTTATCCCTCTGACCCACCAGTACTGGATCCTACAGGGATCCACCACCAAGGGACCTGCTAGGTACAGCCTCTGGAAATTCTCACCACCTCCCCCTCCAGCAACCCGGAAGTCATGTTGGGGGCCAGGGAGATTCACTTAGGCTGAGAGGCCAGTCTACACATGGGACAGCAGTCAACCACCATGACTTGCTGATAGAGCCCAGCTTCCATTATAGGGCCCGAAAATGCCAGAATCTCTCCTACCAGGCCAACTTTCCCATCTATACATATGAGGTGACCCTGGCCAGTGACACCACAGGCAGATCTCCTGAGAAGACCTGTTAGAGATTATTTTAAAAACAGGTACCTGCAAGCTCTTAATGACGACTTGGACTGTGTCGTATGAAAATGTGATGCCTGTAGCCCCTGCAGGCCATAAAAGGCAAGATCGCAACAGTTAAGTCAATGGAAACCAACAATGGAGCTGCCTTTCTCTAGCACCATAGACTATAAATATCACCATTACCCACACCTTCACTAATATTACACTTTACTAATTGGAGCTAAAAGTGTTCTATCCACCATGCAGTGACTTTCCCCTAGCCATGGCTT
>RJWT010034296.1:0-13709 GCA_004365215.1 Cuniculus paca
TCCCGCCACACACACACAAAACACATACACAAAACACACACACACACACACACACACACACACACAAATGCATATACACACAGAGAGACATGGTAAATAACAGAGAGACAGACACAGAGAGAGACATGGAGGGAGAAACAAAGAAGAGTGACTTTAGGGCACAAGAGACAAGTCAGGTGAAAGCCTAAAGAGCAGGTGTAGACGCAGCCAGCACATCCAGAACTTCTCATAAACTGTTGCAACCCCAAATCAATTTCTGCAACTTTAAAATTCATTATTTATTGCTGTCAGCATTCTGCTTCTGGAAGTATGCTTTTCTGTTAAATTTCTGTCAGATGTAGTAGTAGTTATTCCTAAACTTTCTCATTGTACTGTGCCTTAATGTTTCAGTAATTTTTACACAGTTCCCATAGGCTAAAAAAAAATACTGTTCCACTTATAAAGTAGTTAAGTATAAATAACTTAATAAGTATTTATGTCCTGACAACTTCATAGCCATTGGGGAAAATACACATAAATGGAAATAAATTCTATTTTCTTCCTTTCTTATGCCCCCTTAGCAATAGGATGTGTGTCCCCACTGGACACTCCCAGGTTCTCCAATCTTTCAGTCAGATTGGAAGCCACCCATGTTTCCTATTCCATGATGGTTTTGCTCAGTTCTTGTGCTGTCATCGCCTAAATCTCAATTTCACTATGGTGTGACAGCCCTGAACGACAGGTAACATTATCTAATATTGACACTGCTGAGGTGATTTTCCTCAAAGACGTTTAAAAATTAACACTTTTGTGAACTCACTACAGAACGCTGTGGTGCACTGGGGCATAATTTGGAACCATAGTTTAACAACACTATTTGTTCATGACTTTTTCCTATGTGTGTATGTACTAATAACCACCCTATAACTAAATTCATACATGATTAAAACATTTTTTAAAAACTTAACAAAATAAAGGCTAGATAATAAGAAGTAGGGAGATCTTTTCAAGTGGGAATGGAAACAAGACATAGGGGAGGGAAGCAAGGGGAAAAGGATAAGAAAAGAGGAAAAGAAAAACTGGAAATAGAACTTTTTCAAATAGGAAAGGGATCAAGAGTTGGAGGGAACAAGGAAGGGTGGAAAGGAAAGGGAGGAAAAAGAGAAAGAAGATATGTTATATACAGGTAAACTCCCCACGATAGATGTAATCATTATGTCCTGTAAACATGTACTAATAAAAACTATTTAATAAAAATCAATAAATAAACCATATTTTAAAAATCTAGAAGGATCCAAGCCGAACTAGTAACTGGTTACTTTTAAGGAAACAGTTAATTTGGGAGAGGAAGAGGTTTAGGTAGGTTTTCACTTATCTCTTTTGTCAAAATTTTTTTCAGGAAGAATGTTTTGTGCATTATTCATGTAATTACTACATGGGCAGCAGTGACACAAAACAGTGTGATGTACCCGCACAGAGAAACGAGGTCATGTGTGACAGTGCTGACTTTCACTCAGAGAAGGTCAGTCCCCAGCTCCAGCAGAGGGGACATTTGCTGAAGTAGCCTAGCAGGGCCCCTGTGGGGATGGATCATCATGGATGAGTGCTTCTCCCTCACAGAGATTCCTGACAGCATTTCCCTTTTCAAGAACCTTCCTTCCTTTCTCATTTCCTACCACAGCAATTCTCAGGAGGTTGTGGTTGGTCATTATCACCTACAGCCTCTTCCAAAGTGAACTCTTCCCTCCACCTTCCCAGATTCTCACTGCTCACATTGTATGGTGATCAGGCTTTCAGGCAGGGCAGAGTATCCCTTTGGTGGTTTGGGGTTGTTGTGTGAAGACTGCTAGCCAAGAAATGTATAAATTCTCCCTCTCTGTCCTGACCCCTCTTATCCATTTAATTCATGTGTTGCCCCAATACTGATAATTTTGGCACACAGGGGAGAAGAGATTTAGCATGCCCCTTAGCCACTTGCCAAATTTTCCCCAAACAGGAACTGTGTCTCAATCTTCAACTTTCTGGGAAGAAATGTTGGAAATAGTCTAGAGCCAGAGACACCTTAAAACATGAAAGTTTGTCTCACACTCATGCTCCTGGGTTAAAAATATATGTAACAAGTAAACCAGAAGACATGCATGTGCCTCAGTCTTGTTAGATGATGCATCTCTCAAGAGAGCCCTGTAGTCTAAGCCAGAAACTTTGGGGGCCATTGAGAATTGCTCCTTTCCCTCTGCAACCCACACTTAATGTGTCCCATGTCTGTTAGACTCTGTCTACTTAAGACCTTTTGTATTTATTCCTTTCTCTTGCCTAGGTTGCTTTCATGACTCTTAAATAGTTTCTCCAGCCTCTGGTAGGGCCCTGCCAGCTCATTCTTCGTACTGTGTTAGATACATCCAGAAGGCAAATCTGATTGATTCTCTTGATTAAAATTCTCTAATATCTCCAGAGATTTGGGGGATATTTTCCAGATGCCTCAGCCCTGTGAGACAGGGCCTATGGGACTGCCTCTCCTGCTTCACCTTCCATTTCCCACCATGAGCCATCTCTGCCAAGCATTTCTGAACTTCTTGTGACTCTGAGTGCATCTGGTTATCATACCTCAGTGGCTTTGTACACGGTGGTCTCTTTGGTTGGAAGATGCTCTCTGCTGTCTATCCTATAAAACTTAGGGCTGACACTTCCTCTTGGAGGCATTCCTCAGACTGAGCTGTGATCTTTGTGTGCATTTCTTAGAGCTGTTGCAATAAATGACCACAAACCTGGTGGCTTAACCGGAAGTCCAAAGTAAAGGTTTTGGCAAGGCCACACGCTCTCTAAAGGCTCTAGGGGAGAATCTTTCCTTGCATTTTCCAGCTTCTGATTCCAGGCATTCCTTGGTTTGTGTCCACATCAGTCTAACCTCTGCTTCCATATTCACATGGTCTTCTCCCTTGTATTTGTCTCTTCTCCTCTTTGCCTGTTATCTGGACACTTGTCATTGGATTTAGGGCTTACTATAAGTCCATAATGATCTTATCTTGAAATTTGAACTTAGTTACATCTGTAAAGATTTCTGCTGTCCCAAATAACATTATAGATTCCTGGGGTTAAGGCTTGGATGTACCAATCGGAGGCCACAGTTCAGCCCATCACAACATGGTAGCAACCTGTATTTTCCTTTTAGGGGAAAATTTTCCATAGATATTTTTTTCATAGGTATTTTGAAGCATTAATTGATATTTTTATTTCTTCCTTAAGATAAAAATCTCTTTGAGGACAGGTCTTCTGTTTGACTTTTTACCTCTGGTTTCTAGCACATGGTCTTGCTGCATCTCAACATTACAGTTCCATTAAGTTTACTAAATAACAACCTAAAAGCTGTTGTTAGGGTTTTATCCTTAGTGTGGCTTGATACAGACATGCTTAGAGGCAAGATTTGGATGGTAGGAGCTCTAGAAATACTGTCCTGTCAGGGAACCTGCTTCTGCTGTTTTGATTGATTCAGAGATATATCTTTAGGTTAATTAATTTCAAGGAATAGCTACAAATAAGGCCTTGAAATGTTACAGATTGTTGGTAAAAACCCAAACTAGTCAATTTACAGCCTAATGTTTATTGTTTAATGTATGATAATTACATGCACATTTTATTTTTATTTATTTATTTTTTTTTTGCAGCACTGGGGATTGAACTCACGACCTCGTGCTTGCCAGGCAGGCACTTAGGCCACTGAGCTAGATCCCCGGCCATTGTGTTTTTGAGACAGGGTCTCACTATGCAGTTCAGGCTGACCCTGAGCTCACTTTGTAGCCCAGGCTGGTCTCGAACTCACAACGATCCTCCTGTCTCAGCTTCCTGAGTCCTGGGATTGCAGGCGTGCACCACCACGCCTGGCTTAAATGCACAATTTAAAGAGTTACCAAATGGCTGAAAGTGAGTAGTTTAATATTTTTGAGCATGTAGAGGCAGGCATTGCCTGGATTTCCCTTATTTCAAATAAGAGCTTGACTTTCACCAAAAGATTATGCTTAGAGAACTGGTCAGTAAATTATGGTGCCTTATATCTATGAGGCCTGTAATTCTTACTTTCTGGATCTCAGTTTATTACTTTTTTTAAAAAAATTAATTGATAAGAACATGACCTCTACTTTCCGATTTTCTTTGTCTACTTGTAGGCAAGTAGGAATCTTCCCTAGGAGTCAGAACTTACGTATACTGATCAGTCTACAAATGAAGGTACCCTGACTTTGTGTCATGTCCTCTTTTCCATAGGACTGGATAAGTAAAGCCACTCTTTGAAGTTCTCACGGCATGTTAGACCATGAGGCTTACATTGTTAGGAGAGTTTTTATCCTTGGTCACAGAAGGCAAATGTGAAAGGCATTTGGCAGGATACTCATACCTCATGTTTAGCCACTGCTTCCACCCTCTGGAATTCTGTTTATGTGACACAACCTAGGACAGCAAACTGTTGTTTTGGAAAAGAGTGGATGCAAACTAATTCTTAATGCTGGGATAAACTATTTATGAAAGACATAAGTATTCTTGGTCATCTTTGCCCTGTGTCATGGATGGAAAAGATTCTGTAGCAGTTGCTTCTTTCTTTGGAGTGTTAACTACACCATTCGTGTCTGATGTAGAAGTTAAGACATGTCCTTTCACTCTCTCTGTGGCAGTCACCTGTTCCCAACTGCCCGGCTCCCTTAAGCTCATAATTTTCCCTCTCTTAAGGGACTCTTCATCTCTAGCTGCTGACCTCTGAGGATTCAACACGAAGACTTTCCCTCCGGCCTCACCCATATTCTTATAATGTTTTCCACTTCTACCACTGTCCTGGATCTTGCCACTCCACTCCATTCATTTTCTTTTCAAGTTTCATTTATAGTCCTATAACCTTCTGGCCCAAGATGTTATCTGTTCTCATAGAACATTTAGGTTGCAGCATGAGTTCTGACTGCCAGTAAAATGCACCTCCACATCTCTACAGATGTTTGGATAGCCCCAGAATTTCTCACTGTCAGATCACACTGCTAGCAAGAAGAGGATAAGAAAGGGAGGCAAGGATAATGGTAATAGACTGGCTCATTGGCCCATAAGTGGTCCTTGCAGAAAATCTAAATACAGTCTCAAAGCGATTGGCCAAATCGTGAAGAAATTCAGAGCCATGTATAGCAAATAAAAAAGTAGGGGTATCTCCAGTGGTTGAGGAAGCTGGGAGAAGCTTCTTATCCCCCATGACTTACCTGGAAGACTTCTGGCTGGCTGTCAGACCCTGGAACAAATGGGACCTGAGTATGGGCCAGTATTTGATCCCTTTTTGGTTTTAGTGGTAGTGGGGTGGTTAAGTGCTTGGAAGGAGTTTAAATTAAAATATTTTGAAAACATACACTGAAGAGATAGAATTTGCACATGTAACTTCTACTCATGTCCTAGAAGGCAGAATTCAGGCAATGGTTACTCTAACAGAAAGAGAGGCTGGAGAGAATAATTTTTATGATAGACAACCAGGAACCTAGGTAAAACCAGGAGCTCTAAAACCATGAGATTGGAACATAGATATTAGGGGGTAGCCAGCAGCCTTTGCAGAGAGTGATGCATTTGGTTGATCATGTACTAAGTACATGAGGGTTTTGGAAAAGCCAAACTGAAGGGGATTTGCAAATGCTTCTAAGTGCTATTTTATTGAATAATTTAATAAGTATTTTGTGAACACCTGATATGTGCCAGACATTACAAGGATCCATGGATTAAAAACTAAATAAGATGACTTTGTACTTTGCCTTCATGAAGCTTACAATCTGTGGGAAAAGGCAGTCATAAAATGAAGAAATGATTATCTTATTGTCATTTTGCTCAGAGACACAGGTGACATAAAAGGAAAAATGAGCCTTGTCTAGTTGAGGAAGGCATTGCTGACGAGTTGACATTAAACAAGGACTTGAAGGCTGAATACAGGTGAGGCCAGGAGAGAAGGGAGGAAATGAGGAGAGCTCATGTACACTGTGTGCCTTATCAAGTGCAGAACCCTGCTTGAATCAGTTTTAATTTTTCCAACAGGGGACTTGCAAGGTAGGCCCCTTTACTATCCCTATCTTACATACAAGGAAGTTAAGTGACGTTACTCAAAGTCACAGGACAATGACACCTAGTCAGTCAACCTGGCTTGACGCCTGGGCAGTCTGACTCTGGGCATGTCCGTCCCCTGAATCTCATTGCTGTGTCTCACTGTAAGCAGGGAATGTGCTTGGTAGAGTAGGTGAGGAGTGTATGGTTAGGAGAGTGGTTCTAGATGTGGTTGAAGGTTGGTGCAGAGCCAGATCATGCACAGTTTTGTAGGTGTGGCTAAGAATTTGACCTTTTCTCAATATCAGTGGAAATTACTGGAGGATTTGAAAAAAACAGGACATCATGTGACCAGATTTTCATTTAAAATGCTCCATGGAGGGTGTTGAGGGATGTAATGCCATGTTGAGTGATGTTAGCGGGGAGTCCTTCAGTAGGCGATAATGGCATCTTCTAGGACAAGGAAGTATGAGATGCTTAGTGATAGTGTTCCTGGGGTCTGGCTAGGGAAAGGGAAAAGAGCCATGTGTAGGTATCTGGCTTGAGTAGCTGGTAGAGGGTGATTTCATTTACAAGGCTGGAGAACTGGAAAAGAAACAGCTTGGGGGAAAGATCACAAGTTCACCTTTAGACATATTGAATGGAGTGTTTATAAAATACCCACATGGAAAAGTCATTTAGGCATTTGGTCTCAAAGATCAGAAGTCTGGGCCAGAGGTATAAATTTGGCATTTAGATGGTACTTGAAACACAAGAGTGAACAACATTAGGGATGTCTTGTCATTCAACAAATATTTTATTATTTAGAATATATCATGTAGAATAAAATAAACATAAGGGAGTTTACCAGCATCAACCAAAGTTATGTAAATTCCATGAAGACCATGTGTACAGAAGAGGGGGAAACCAGTAGGGAGCTAGGAAATGTTTCCAAGATAAGTCCTGTAGGTATTTGGAATTTAAATAATTCAATTGGTGTTCTAGAACCCTGGCATTTGGATATTTGGATTAATGTTCCAGAAAGTTGGTTGAGTGTCTGTCCTCTGGGGAGAAAACTAGATCTGCAGGGGACGTCAGAACTCTGGACTTGGTCAGAGGCTTGCTGCTGTCACTTCCTAAGCAGGTTGAGTTGACTTCTTATCTCCATGCAGGATGCTTTCAGTACCCATGCCAACTAACTCACAGAGTGGTGGGAAAGCTGTGTTTGTGTGTGTAACTTTTACTTCTTTAATTACTTAATGATTGATTTTTTTTTTGAGACAAGGTCTCACTATGTAGTTCAGTTCAGGCTGGCCTTGGACTCACTATGTAACCCAGCCTGGCCTTGAACTTGTGGCCATTCTCCTGCCTCAGCCTCCCTAGTGCTGGGATTACAGGTGTGCACCACCACGCTTGGCAGAAGGCTGTATTGTTATTAAAATTCAATATTCACAGTGGCCAAGTCTTATCCCAAGGTTACCTGGCTACATAAACTGGTACATTGACCCCGATGTTAGAAATTCCAGTGAGCTGGGTGTGCCTGTAATCTACAGCACTCAGGAGGCTGAGGTAGGAGGACAGCATGGGCTACAGAACAAGACCCTCTCTCAAAGAACAAACAAAAAACAAAACCAAAAGAAAAAAAAGAAAAAGAAAAAGAAAAAGAAAAAAGAAAAGAAAAGAAAAGAAAAGAAAAGAAAGAGAGAAAACTGTCAGTCAAAGAATGAGCATGCCTGTGAATTGCTGGCTCTTTGGTAAATTATTAACTGTCAGGTTCTTGTTCATAACTAAGGACGGAACACCATTAATCAAATATCAAGTATTTCTTGAATGTTTACTACAAGTAATTGTGCTAGGCCATGGCATCATGACATTGAGTGAAGCCAAGTGTCTGTTCTCAGAGACTTGACTGATGTCCTGGTGGGAGGAGGACAGACAGTGGAGGGGTAAGCAAATAAGTACATAAAGAAAGAGCAGACTGAATCCGGGGAAGATCCCCCTGATAAGGCACCATTTGCTAGACACTCTCATGAAGTAAGATAAAGCAAATGATAGAGTATTCTGGAGAATGAGCAGAGGGAAAGAGAGGACAGTAAACACAAAGGCCCTGTGGTGGTTATCTTGGTGCATTTGAGGGACAGGAGCAGAGACTCAAAAAGAGAGGGGAGGAGCTGATACCTGAGAGATGGGCAGGAGACAGGATCTTGTGGGGTCTCATCAGCCACAGCTGTAAATTTGGATTTTATCCTCCAGGGTTTTAAATAGAGATAGAGATTATGTTTGTTCCGTGGGTAGGGTTTTGGGTGTGGAGCAAATGAGCCAATATAAATGAAATTTCCTTATGAACCAGGAAGTTAGGTTAAAGGATATTTCCAGGGTCATACCATTCATTGGGGAGGCAACCAGAGAGCCAGATTGGGAGATACTGGCCTTAAGCCCCACGTCATCCTCTTTTTTTTTGGCATCCTGAGTATTCCCCAAAAGGGTACAGTGTCAATCTGAAAGCAAACTGACTCTCGAGCAAGGTTAAAGACACCCCTTCTTTCCCAAGGACCAAGGTGAAACTCCTGGTCTTGGTGGCATTTGTGTTTTGGAAGGAGCCACAGGACCCTGTGATCTCAACTTGTGGAAAGAAGGCAGCTGGAACAGTGTAAGACAGTCTGAGCCTGGCCAGTAGAGATCATCGTAAATTAGACGCAGACTGACTCTGCTTGGGGCTGCTTTAGAGAAGCTAAACCCTCAGGAACTGGGAGGAAAAATCAACAGTTTAATAGGTTTTGGAGAACTCCATCAATACCTAGTTAAGAAACCATAGAATGGCCAAGAACAATAGAGTCAGAATTTTAAATTGAGAGTTGTGTATATAATGTTAGATCTAGAATGAGGCTGTCTGACAGTGGGTGGATCAGGGATATGACCTTGACCACATACCTCTCCAGAGCACCAGCTCCTGTAGGTGAGCGCCTCTGACCCAAAGCTGGGCCTGGCCTCTGTGAACCTGGACAGCATCAGGTGATTCCAGTGGGGACAGAGGGGAATCACTCCGTCCTCCTTGCCTGTGCAATCCTGGGATGGAGTCTAAGATGGGCTGTGTTCATCGTCTTCCTTTTCTCTCTACCCTCATCCTTGCTTTTTTTTTCCTTCTGATTTTTGCTTCTCCTTTCTTCTCTCTTGCCATGAGCATGAAGACATTAACTAACATTTGATGTGCTCTCTGTTAGATTTATAATTGGCCATAAGATCACTACTCACATATAAACCCAGAGTACATTCTCTGAGAAAAAAACAACATCCCAATATCTCTATTCCTAATAAAATACGTCTTACATGGCTACTGAGCAATATTCATAAATCATCATCTCTTAAGGAAATAAAATGTCTATTTTTTCAATGAAATGATTTTGGATTCCCAGGTGTAGAAAAACCATAACGATGAACAATCTGCTCATGACACAGACAATCGATGTTCTGATTTTAATTACTTGAAGTAGACAGGTTTTAAAAACATAGCCACCTTTTGGTCTGTGGTTTTTTTTTCAAATAGTTCTTGTTATAATTTAAAGTTTCTTTATTTGCAGTTCTCCCTTATTGGAGTCTTGACAGATTGAAAAGTTGGTTTTTCTCTAAAAGCGCAGAAAATATAGGGCACGATTGGCGGTATGCATAGGAGATATTAGCTGTTAAACAGACATAGATTCTCCGTCTCTCTCTCTCTCTCTCTCTCTCTCTCTCTCTCTCTCTTCACTTACTCTTGCTAGAAAAAGTCATCCTGCAGAGTTCCAAGGGCAGAATCGGGGCCAAGTAGTGGAAATTTCAGGGATGACAGATTTCAGATTCTTTGAGGAAGAACTTTTTTTGCTGTCAAATCTGTCCACCAAGAGAATTGGCTGTATCGTAAAGTTCAGTAAAAGGTTGGTTTTTTCTAGGACTTTGTAAATACCAGAAGCTTCAAGAGACAGGATTGTTCTAAAAAAAAAAAAGTATTCTTTGATGCCCGCCCACTTAAAAACCATGCTATTATAAAAAGTAAAGAACAAATTGCTCTGGCACGTGGGGAACAGTGTGACCTGCTGAGCTGTGAATGACTGGTTGGTGATGTCCCAGAAGCCACATGGATGGGGGAAGGCACAGATTGTGAGCCATGACAATGGCAGTCTTGATACTGCAGGAATTGAGAGGGTCTCAGCTATTTATATACTTTGATAAGTAGTTAATTCTTTCAAATATTGAATTGCAATTCCGCAGATGTATTACATGCTAAAGAGTTCCCCTTCCTTACCCTCCTCTCTTTGCTTTTGGGAGTTTAAGAGTAAGAAAAGCCCCAAAATAGCACTCACTATTTTCAGGTCAGGTCTTGAGGTTTTGGAACAAGTTACCCTCCACTGTGGTGAACTACTCAGAGCTGGAAGAGATCAAATAGATCCCTAGTTGTCACACAGATGAGTGGATATTACCAGAAACATTAAGTGAGAAATTTCTGTGTTGGGTGGTTAGAGGAAACTAATAAAATGCTCTAAAGGTGTGGAATATTTTGTATGTACAAAAATGTCTAAAGAGTAAGCTGATGAATCCCCATGTAACCAGAGCACAGCTCTGCATTAAGAACATTTTATCATAACTATATCAGGTCACTTTTGTAAGATGTTGTTATAAATATCACTGGAGCATTTGTGTGGTCCTTACTTTCTCATGCTGCCCCTTCTCATCCTAAAGATGATACCGTTCTGAATCTGTGGTTACTATTTTTATGGCATTTTTGTGCACATAAGTCCTATGCAGTGTTTTTGTGTGTTTACAAACTATCTAAATGGCATCATGTTTTACATATTGTTTTGTAATTTGTTTTCTTTTGCTCAGGTTTTCTTTTGAAATGTATCTATTTTGATATATGTAGCTCTGGTGCATTCATTTCAGCCAAATTACTGTATTTCATAGATGAACATGCCATCATCCATCAATTTTCTTCCTTGTTTCCTACTACCAGAAAGACAACTATGAATCTTTACACATGTGTTTGGGAGTGTTTAAGAATTTGCCTGAGAATGGAATAACTTAAAGTATATACATCTTTGTAAGACATAATCAAATTGATTAGGCTGATACTTCTGCCAACATTGTATGAAAATCCCTATTTTTCCACATTCATACAAACAGATTTTAATATTTGCCAATCAACAAGTACGAAATGGTATTTCATCATGCTTTTTATTTAAATAGAGTCAAATGTAGACCTTTACTTTTTTATGTGTGCATATTTGTTTCCCATTTAAGAAATCTCTCTCTACCTCTAGAGATCATAAATATATTCTTCTTTTTTGTTTTCTTCCTGAAAACTATAAAAAGATTGCTTTTCCACATGGATTCTGGAACTACCCGGAACTTATTTTTGGGTAGTAATGCAGTGAGAATCAGTGTTCATTGTTTTGTACACGGTGTTTTCACTTGCATTTTCTGAGTTACTAGTGGGAGTGGTTATCTTTGCCTACTTTTGGCCATGTGAATTGTCTTCTAATTTTCTCATTTTTCTGTTGAATTTTTGTCTATTGGTTTATAAGAGCCTTTTACATTAAGGATACTATCTATTGCTGGTCATATACATTGTAAATATCTTCTTTTAGTCTGTGTCTTGTTTTTACTATGATTATTGCAATGGCTGTTGGTATTGTTCTGATTGTTTTGGTTGTTTGATAGAATTTGCTTGTATAGTGTGTACACAGCAATTTATATAGTGTTCTTTATTGATTTATTGGATAAACTCTGCCGAGTTGTGATTCTCAAATCTTCTGCATACCTGCATGATGAATTACCAAGTGTGTTGTACTGAAATATTACCTATGAGTGAACGTTTATGAAAATCATCATATTCCATGCCACTTGGCCCGTCTGAATGTATTTTACCGAATTTGTATTATTAAAATCATATTCGCTAACCACGGAGCAATTAATGTAGAAATACCTTTTACCAAAACTACCCCTGTACTCCTGTGCTTCAAGTTGATGTAAAAAAATTAAGACATGTCATGTACACATACCAGTACCCACAATGAAAGTAATCATTTTGCATCACAAACATACTAATAAAAAAAATTGAAAGAAAAGTTTTCCAAAAAACTCATGTGGGGAATAATTTTTACTTTATGATTATAGTCAAATATTGAATTTTTCAATTTCTCCAGTAGTTCAACTTTTCATTATTATTGTTATTCATTTAGAAACAGTGGGTCGAGAAGGTTCATTTGGAATTGGTTTTGTCCTCAGTGTAAAGCCAGTTCAGCCATACTTAAAAACATTGTTTAATACATTTTACAAGCATTAGTATGTTTTCTGTGCTATCAAGAGGTTCTCTTTACACCTAGTTTACCATACTGCCAGAAATGGAAGTGCCTCTTACATTTTCTGTGTAGACAATCACATTTCTTGTAAGCAGTGGCAATTTTGATTTTTTTTTGCTTTCCGACTCTTGCATTTATCTTTTTCTTTTCCCACTATATGGCCACTGTCTTCAGTACGGTGCTGAATAGAATTGTAGGTAGTAGACATTCTTATTTTATTTCTGGTTTTAAATGGAGTGATTTGAATATTTTATCCAAAAATAGGATATTTGCTGTGTTTTCTTTGTTAATGCCATTTATCAGATAAAAAGAAGTTCCCATCTGTTCCTATTTTGTCAGGATAATTTAAATTAAGTTGCCAAATGCTTTTTCTGCATCAATTCAAATAATCATGTGGCTTTTCTCCTTTAACCTGTGATTGTACTGAAAGAACTTCATTAACAAAGCTCTTAAATTGAACTATATATGTTTTCGTGATAAAAAAAAATTCAACTTGGTCTTCAGGTACTTATTTTAGTATATTTCTATGTTTGTTTTACCTCTGTTTGGGGGGTGGATTTTGTGTTTAGATTTTTCAGTGAAGTTGTCCTAAAGTTTTCTTTCCTTGTGCTTTGTGTCTGGTTTTGGTGCCAAGGTTGTAGCTGCACGGAATGAGTTTGAAATGTTCTTTCATTTTCTGTTCTCTGGAATACATTATAGAAGGGCAGGATTATTTGTTTCTCAAGAGTTTGATAAAACTTATTTTTTAAAATGTCTGAGCCAGCTTCTGGGTTTTGTGGGTAGATTTTTAATTTCAGATACTTTTGTGGTTTTATGCTCTTTGGGTTTTTATTTTCCTTTTCATTCCATATTGTTAACTTAAATTTTTCTGGGAAATTGTTCATTCTGTGAGTATGTTTAATTTATTGGTATGAAACTGTTCATAGAATTTCCTTTTGAAGTTTTTAATCCCTGGCGCAGTTGAAATGATATTGCTTTTGTTATTCCAAATATTGTGTCTTTTTTCTTGTCCAAAATCTGATCAGTATTTCAGATGTTTATGTATTGTATTAGTCTTTTCCAAAAGAAAACCCAGACTTTGGTTTTATTTATACTTGCCATTGTTTATCTTATATGTCATTTATTCTATCTCTTGTTTATTATTTCCTTCTCCTTTCTTTTTGTTGTTCATCGTTTTTAGATGTTTAATTCATCAGTTACCAGCCTAATTTCTTTTCTAATCAAAGTACACAAACATATTCTTGTTTATTTTGTTTTTTTACCCATTTTCTCCCTTTAATTCAATATTCAGGTGCCAGGTACTGTTCTGGATGAGCAAAGCAATCAAAGAGACATGCTCTTGTATTGTAACATTTTTATTATAAATTCAGT
>RJWT010034297.1:0-13742 GCA_004365215.1 Cuniculus paca
TAGTAAAATGTTTTTCTGAGTCCTATGGCTGCTTTAGCAAATTAAACCCCAAAAAGTATTTGTGGCAAATTTAAGCCAGTTGGTTAGAAGTATGGGTGACAACTGTTGCTTGCAACTGGCGTGTGAAATGGGGGCCGTCTTGTGGGTGTAAGCCCCAAACTGTGGGATTTGATGCTATCTCCAGTAGAGAATGCCAGAAATGAATCGAATTATAAGGCACCTAGTTACTGTCTTCTGGAGAATTGTTTGGTTGGCATGTGGGGAAACCCCCTACTTAGCTGGTATGTGAAGTGTGATGACTGAGAGTAGAATAGGAGAAATTATCTCACTTACTGTTGTATAGAAGTGATGATACTGTCCTTGTCTTGTTTTCTCAGGACAGTATTTCACCACTAAGTATGATATTTGATGTAAATTTTAAATTAGCAAATTCAGGAACTTACTCTCTTGTATGTGTTTTTAAAAATGCATTTCAAATTTTACTAAATATCTTTCCTATATCTATTAAGATAGGATTTTTTTCTTTATTTTGTTAATATGGCAAATTACATTGATCAGTTGTTCTGTGTTAAACGTTTTATTCATGTATTAGACCCTCGCTCACAATATACAGTCATTTCCATATTTTTCTGGATTTGATTTGATAATATTTTGTTGAAGATACTTGAACTGATATTTGTGAAAGACTGGCCTGCTTCAGTTTCCTTTGTTGCTATGAGATTGTCCAACTTTGGAATCGAGAGTAAATAAATGAGTTTAAGAGTAAATAAATGGGTTTACTTATTCAAGAGTAAATAAATAAGTTTCCTTTTTTTTGTTATGAGATTGTACAAATTTGGAATCAAGAGTGAATTTTTTTCCCTTCTACATTGTTGGTAAGAATAACCACTATGAAAATCAGTATAAAGATTCCTGAAAAAACTATTACTAGAAATTCCATTCAACCCAGCTATTTCCCTTCTAGCTATCTTCTGGAAAGGGTTAAACATATCATATTACAATGATATATTCATACTCATGTTTATAGCAGCAGAATTTATAATAGCCAAATCTGGGAAGTGGCCTTATGTATCCATTAACAGGTAAATGGATAAAGACAGCATCACTTCTTCGTTGTTTTTATTTTTTTGAGACAGTCTTGCTATGTAGTTCAGGCTGGCCTTGAGCTCACTATATAGCCCAGGTTGGCCGCTGACTCACGGCGATCCTCCTGCTTCAGCCTCCTGCATTGTGGGATTACAGGTGTGTACCACTACACCTGGGAAATGGATAAAGAAAATGTAGCATTTGTGCACAAGGCAGTACTACTCTGCCATAAAGAAGGGTAAACTTGAATTATTTGTAGGAAAATGAATGTAGCGTTAGACCGTATTAAATGATAAATCAGACACACGAGCTTAAATATTGCATAGTTTTTCTCACATGATAAACTCGAAGTATAAAGAGCAAAGTAAAAATAGACAATAAGAAATAGGTAAGTAGATCTTGCAAATGGAAGGGGGTGGGGGATACCCCAAAAAGTGGAAGGAGGGGGAAAGAGGAGGAGGGAAATGAATCAAAAAAGAATTAAGATGTGTTATATACATGTACCAACTCTCCACAAAGGATGTAATAATTACAAACTGAAAACTTTTATGAATAAAAATTCCTAAACAAGCAAAAGGTTCCTTTTAAAAATTTCTCCAAATATATTTGAGATACAGTGATATTTCTCAAACATTTGAGTAAATTTAATGGTGAAGTCATCTAAAACTAAAGTTTTCTCAGTAGGAAAGTTTTATTTAAAAATTCAGTTTCCTTAATATGGGAGTATTCATATATTCTATTTTTTCTTGTATCAGTCCTAATAACTTTGATTTTTCAGAGTTAGTATATTTCATCTTATTTAATGTTATAAAATCAATTATATCATATTTATGTAATTTTAATTTTAGCTCCTGTTAGTAATTTGTGCTAACTCTGTCTTCCTGATGACATCTTGCTAGGTGTTTGTTAATTTTATCAATATTTTTTAAAAACTAACTATGGCTTTGTTGATTTTCCCTATTTTATATTTGTTTCCTATTTCATTGATTTCCTCTTATGTATATTATTTCTTTCCTCTATTTTTATTTTTTAGTGCATATTAATTATACTGAATATTATTTTACACTTTAACATTTATATAACATACTCTGATCCTAACCTCTCCCTATTATGTTTCATTGCTGTTTGCTAACATCTTGACCGGAAGACTTATGCCATTGGTCTTCATCCATTCTTTTCAAGTTTTCTGATTTAATAGTATAATGTCCCTTTTAAGTATGGCTTTAACTGATTTCCAGAAGCTTGGATACATTGCTTTTACTAATACTTAAAATGTTCTAATTTCTCCTCCTACTCCTTCTTCATTATTTGATTTTTCTACACTTGAAGATTTTTAATCCTACATTTGGTTATTGATTTTTAGCTTAATTTCACCGTGGCAAGGGAATATATACTGGTCCATTTTAAGCTGTTAGAACATGTTACAGCTAGCTTAGTACTGATACTGCGATACATGGCCAATTTTAGTGAATTTCCCATGTGCACTTTCGGGTTTATTCTGTTATTCTGGGTACAGCATATACCTAGTTCTTACTTCTTAATTGTGTCCTTCAATCTTCTATATTCTCATCTACTTTGGTTTTTATAAGGATATCGTTCACACGCCATAGTATTTACCCTTTAAACACAAACTTCAGTAGTTTTTAGTATATTCATAAAATAACCATTTTCTAATTTCAAAACATTTGCATGACCTCAAAGAGAAACCTTCATTTTTTCCTTTCTTTAGAACTTGGCAACCACTAGTTTACTTTCTGTATCTAAAGATTTACTTATTCTGATCATTTCACAAAAATAAAATCATAAAGGTGGTTCCTGTGCCTGGCATTTTTCACTAAGCATAATGTTTTTGCGGTTCATCCAGGTTGATGCATGTATCCGTACTTCATTACTTTATATGGCAAAGTAATATTCCCTTGTGTGAATATATCACATTGTTTTTATTTATTCACCAGTGGATGGATATTTGGGTTATTTCCACTTTTCGGCACTTACGGGTAATACTACTACAAATGTTTGTGTATAAAGTGTTTGTGTGAATGTATGTTCTGAATTGTCTTGGGTGTATACCTAGGAGAATTGCAGGATCACATGGTAGCTCTAGGTTTCCTTAATGAGGAACTTTTAGGCTGTTTTCCAAAGCCTGTACCCCTTTACATCCTCCCCAGCAGGGTAAGAGTGTTCAGCTTTCTCCCCATTCTCACCAACACATATTATTATTACTCATTAGATTTTAGTTGTCCTAGTGGTGTGTGAAAAGGTAGCATGTTGTGGTTTTGATTTGCATTTCCCTAATGACTAGTGACGTAGGGCATCTTTTTATATGTTTGTTATTTGCTTATCTTCTTTGGAGAAATGTTTATTCAATTTTTAAAATTTTAATTGAGTTAGTTTAATTGCCTATTTTAATTGAGTTATTTTTAATAGGGTTATTGTCCTTCTAATTGTTGGGGTATGTCTTAGTTACTTTGCTTTTTGTTTTGACAAAATACCCAACACTCAAAGATAAGGGAGGAAATGTTTATTTTGGCTCACAGTTTGGAGAGGTTTCAGTTCATGATCAACGGGCTCCAAGGCAGGCTGGCAGATGAGAAACAGTTCATGGCAGGCAGAAGACAACAAAAGCAGCAAGTGATGACCCCAGCAGCCCTCTTTCTGTCCCTTATAGTTTATCCATGCTACTTGCCCTTAGGGCACATAGCACTCACACCCAGGATGGCGGTACCCTTAATCCTACCCAGAACTATGCCAAACCAATCAGTGGGCTAATTAGTAATCACACACTCTTGATCTCAGCATCACATACTCTAGATCTAGCTACCTATGAAAAACCCCCCCTATGACCACATAAATGTTTGGGGGGTACATCTAGACACAAGCCATAACAGGATGTATGTATCCTCTGGATATTAGCCCTTTATCAGATATTTGGTTTGCAAATATGCTCTCTATTTTATAGATTTTTTTTTGCTTTCTTGGTCCATATGGACTTTTTTCCTACTGGTTTTACAGTCACTGAATAAAGTGTGTTAAAGTATTATTACAGATTTTTAATTTTTCTTTGTAGTGTAAATTTCTGAGGTTGATTAGAAACATACAGAAATAGTATTAGAATATCTTGCCACTATATTGACCCTTTTATTATAATGAAATGCCATTCATTTTTTCAAACTTTTTTTTTTTGTATTGGCAATTGAACTCAGGACCTCACGCTTGCCAGGTATGCATTGTGCCACTGAGCTATATCCCTGGTCCTAAACTTTATTTTTTGTTAATATATATTTTTCATACATGTCAATCACATTCACCACAGCGAATTTCTGCCAGTACATGCTATATCTTAAATTTCCCTCCCTGTCCTCAACTCCTACTCCCTTCCCCATTTACAAAAACTTTGTTTCCATTATTTCATTCTATTTTTTCTTTTCCCTTCCCTTCCTTTGCTCTCCCCGACCTTGTTCCATTTCCCATCTGAACATTTTCTTCCTACTTCCTAATATCTATCATCCATTTATGCATTTTGTTTCTCATACAACAGAAACAATGCAATATTTAAATGTATGTGTCTGATTTACTTCATTTAAAAGTATGGTCTCAAGGTGCATCCATTTACCTAAAAATGCCTCAAGTTTACTCTTCTTTATGGCAGAGTAGTACTTCATTATATGTAAAAACCACATTTTCTTTATTGATTCATCCATCCATTAATGCACATCTAGGCTATTTCCAAGATTTGGCTATTACAAATTATGCTGTTATAAACATGGGTGTATATATATCACTGTGGTATGATGCTTTTAACTCTTTCAGGAAGATATCTAGAAAGGGAATAACTGGGTCAAATGAAACCTGTAATGTGTGTGTGTGTGTGTGTGTGTGTGTGTGTGTGTGTTTTGAATTTAACAATGGTTGCTATATTACATACTGTTATCCTCAAAGTAATTGCTCAGGCTACCAGATACAAGCATGCAAGATTGATCAAACAATATAATTTCCCTTTGAGCAGTTTCTTTCCCTTTTACTATATCTAGTGTAACTTTTGGATCTTATTTACTCTTTCAGTTTTTTACACTAATGAGACAAAACGGTTTTTACAAGTCAGATTCATTTTGCAAGTCAGATTTATTTCATTTATGAGTATGGTTTCTAATTGCATCCATCTACCTATAAAAGCTTTGAGTTTTCATTCTTTTTTGGCCGAGTAGTATTCCATTATATAAAAATACATCTTTTTTATCCATTCCTCAGTTGATGAGCATTTGGGTTGTTTCCAAGATTTAGCTATTATAAATTGTGCTGCTATAAACATGAGTGCACATATATTGCTGTGGTATGATGTTTTCAATTCTTCTGGGAAAATACCCAGAAGGGGAATAGCTGGGTCAAATGGAACCTCTAATCCTAGTTTTTTGGGGAATCCCCATACTGATTTTCACAGTGGTTGTACCAGTCTACACTCCCACCAACAGTGGAGATGGGTTCCTTTTCCCCCACAGCCCCATCAGCATTTGTTATTGGTTAACTTCTTGATGTTAGCCATTCTTTCTGAAGTGAGATGATATCTCAGTGTTGTTTTAATTTGCAATTCTCAAATGACCAGTGATGTTGAACATTTTTTCATATATTTATTTTCCATTTGTAATTCTTCATCTGAGAGTTGTGTATTCATCTCAGATGCTCATTTTTGGATTGGGTCTTTAAATTTGGGAGGCCTTGGGGCTAGGGATTTAGCTCAGCAGCATAAGCACCTGCCTGGAAAGCACAAGGTTGTGAGTTCAATCCCCAGTACCAAAAAAATTAAAAAAAATAAAAATAATAATAAATAAATTGGGGGGCCTGATTTTTTCAATTCTTTATATGTTCTAGATATAAGTCCTTTATCTGTGGGACAGTTGGCAAAAATCTTTTCCCACTCTGGATTTTCTTTTCACTGTTGGTGATTTCTTTTGATGTGCAAAAACTTTTTAATAAGACTAGATCCCAGTTGTTGATTCTTTGAAGTGCTTCCCCTGCAGTTTGGTTTTTGTTCTTGAACTCTCAGCCTACCCCATGTCTTTGACACTTCTATCTACTTTGTCTTCCAGTAGGTTTAGTGTTTCTGTCTTAATATCTAGATTTTTTATCAATTTTGACTTTAGTGCATGGTGATAGGCATGGGTCTAGTTTAAGTCTTTGGCATGTGGAAAGCCAGTTGGCACCACTTATTAAAGAGGCTGTCTTTCTTCCAGTGAACATGTTTGGCCTCTTCGTCAAAGATAAGGCGGTGAAGTATCTTTGTAGCTGTGTCTGTATCTTCTGTTCTGTTCCATTGATCCTCAGGTCTGTTTTTTTTTGCCAGCACCATGCTATTTTATCACAGTAGCTTTGTAGTATAATTTCAAGTCAGGAATTGTGTTGCCTCTTTCCTTACTTTTGTTGCCCAGGATTGCCTTTGCTATTGTAGGTCTCTTATGGTTACATATGAATTTTAGGAATATTTTCTCTAGATGTGTGAGGTATGCTAATGGTATTTAGATGGCTTTTATCAGATTGAGGTAAAGAGCATCTATTCTGATTTTATCTAAGGTTTTTACCATGAATAAGTGTTGGACTTTATCAAAGCTTTTTCTACATTTACTGAGATGATGGTAAGATTTTTGTCTTTTGCTCTGTTAATATGGTGTATTACATTTATTAACTTGCGTGTATTGAACCATCCTTGCATTCCTGGAATGAATTCCACTTTGTCTTCGTTGCTTTTCTCTCATTGTTGAGACAAAATACCTGATGCCCAAAATGAAGCATGGAAAGGTTTATTTACAGTTTTCAGAGGTTTCAGTCCATACTCAGCTGGACTGAAACCTCATCATGCCAAGGCAGGGTGGCATGACTGAGGGGCAGCTGTTCCTGGTGGCTGCAAATGACAAGAGCGAAAAGGCAAAAGGGGGGAGAGCAGGCCTACTTCCTGCCCTTACATTGTATGCTGGCTCCGCCCCTGGGTGGGTGCAGCACTCACACCACCAATGTCAGCGCTAGACAATGAACCAATCACAAATGCTAGACTCAGCTGCTTCCATGACTACATGAGGCTTGGGGGGCCACCAAGACATAAACCACAACACACTTGGTGATGGTGTATAGTCTTCTTGATGATTTGATGCATTCTGTTTGCTAGAATTTTATTTAGGATTTTTGCATCTACATTCATTAGAGAGACTGACCTGTAATTTTATTTTTTGGTTGGGTCTCTCTCTGGTTTTGGTTATCACGGTAATATTTGCCTCCCAGAATGAATTAGGGAGAATTTCTTCTCTTTCAATTTCATTAAATAGTTTGAGGAGTTCTGGTATTAAATCATCTCTAAGTTTCCTGTAGAATTCAGCTGTGAATCCATCTGGAACTGGGTTTGTTTGTTTGTTTGTTTGGTACTAGGGATCAAACTCTTAACCTTGCACCTGACAGGCAAGCACTGTGCCTCTGAGCTATATCCCTGCCCCAAAGGCTTTTTTTGTTTGTTTGTAAGTCTTCAATTTCATTAACTGATATTGGGTTATTCAGAATTTTTATATTTTCTTGATCTAGCTTTGGTAGTTCACATGCTTCTAGGAATCTGTTCATTTCTTTTGTGTTTTCCATCCTACGCAAGTAAAGAATTTTGAAGTAGATATTGATGATCTTATGAATTTCCACAGGATCTGTAGTGATTTCACCCTTTTTATTCCTTTTATTCCTTTTTATTGCATGAATTTGAGTTTTTTCTTTTTTTTTTTTATAAGATTGGCTAGGGGCTTATCAATTTTATTCTTTCAAAGAACCAATTTTTTAATTCTTTATATTGTTTTCTTAGTCTTAATTGCATTAATTTCTGCTCTGATCTTTATAATTTCCTTTCTTCTTTGGGCTTGACTTGTGCTTCTTTTTCTAGAATTTTGAGGTACAGCATTAGGTTATTTATTTGTGTATCTTCTGTTTTCCTGATACGAGAATTCAGTGCTATAAATTTCCTTCTGAGGACTGCTTTCATTGTGTTCCACAGGTTCCAGTAAGTTGTATTTGCATTTTTGTTTGATTGTATATATTACTTAATAATTTCTTTAAGTTCCTCTGTGGCCCATTGTTTGTTCAGTAGGGTGATATTTAATTTCCATCTGTTTGTGGAGCTTTTGTGATTTCTTTTGTCATTAATTTTCAATTTCATTGCACTCTGGTCAGGTAATATACATAGGAGAATTTCAATTCCTTTGCATTTACTTAAGCATGTTCCATGGGCTAGTATATGGTCTTATTTAGAGGACATCCCATGTTTAGCTGAGAAGAATGTGTATTCTGATGTTGTTAGGTGGAACACTCTATATATGTCTACTAAGTTCATTTATTCACAGGTTTGGTTCATTTCTGTTATTTCTTTGCTGATCTGTTGTCTAGTTGATCTGTCTCTTTGTGATAATAGGGTGTTAAGGTTTCCCATTATAATTGTATTATTGCTTATTTTATTTTTCACTTCTATTTGGTTGGGTATGCCCATATTTGCTGCATATATATTTATAATTGTTGTCTCTTCCTCTTGAAGTTTTCCCCTAACAAGTATGTATTGACCTTCTTTGTCTCTGGATCATTCTTGGTTTGAAGTTCACATTGTCTGCAAACAGACTAGCTACCCCTGCTTTTTTCTGGATTTCTGTCACATGGAGTATGGTTTTCCATCCTTTGACTTTCAGTCTATGAATTTCTTTTTGAGTTAAATGTGTTTCTTGTATACAGCGTATTGTTGAATTTTGTTTCTTGATCCACTCTGCCTCTTTCTTTTGATTGGTGAATTGAGGCCATTTACCTTAATGATTATAACTGATACATATTGGTTTATCTTTGTCATGTTATCTTTCTGCTGTTGGCTACTTACTTTTTCCCTCTGTTTAATTGCTTACACTGCTTGGTGGTTTCTTTCTGTTGTTGTTCTTGGAATTGTAGTCATTTTTATCTCTTTCTAGAATGTCTTTCAGTACTCTTTGTAGGGTTGGTTGGGTGATCATGAGTTTCTTCAGTTGTTGTCATGGAAGTATTTTATTTCTCCATTGATTTTGAAAGATAGTTTTGGAGGGTACATCAATCTGGATTGAAAGTTGTTTTGTTTCAGTACTTGAAATACTTTATGCTTTTCTTCCCTTGATGGTTGGTGTTGAGAAGTGTGCCATGATTTTGATGGACTTTGCTTTATAGGTGATCTGTTTCTTTTCTCTTACAGTATTTAATGAATTTCTGGGATCTTGATTATTGTGTGTTAAGGCATACATTTATTTTGGTTATGGCTAACTGGAGTTCTATACACCTCGCTTATCTGTATGCCCAGGTTCCTTTCCCATGTTTGGGAAATTTTCTGCTTTTTCTTTTGCAAATAGTCATTTGCATTGTCTCCTTTTTTGTTGTATATCAATCTTATATTGTTTGTTGTATATCAATCTTATATTGTTTCTCTTTGCATCATCTTGCAGCTGTTGAATTGTTATTTCCTGGTCCCTCATTATTTTTTAAGACATCTTTCCTTTCATGATCACTAGCCACAATCCCGTGTTCAAGGTCTGAGAGTCTGTCTCCAATTTCATTTTTGTAATTTTGCCAGCTTTCAATAGAATTTTTGATTTCCTGGGTATCTCCTTGAATCTGTTTCATGTATTCTAATTATTTCCTGTACTGTTTATTCAAGGTTTTCATCATTTTCCTATGCTCCTCTATTTTTTAATCTGTGTCTTCTTTGGATATACTCTCCAATTCTTTCATTATGTTTATCATTTCTATTTTTACCTGAGAGATTATTTGTGATCTGATTTCCTTTACAGCTTCCTGGAGTTGTTTCATTACTTACATCACTATCATTTCAGAAATTTCTAATTTCATCTACATCTATGTATCCTGTACTTGTTCTGGATGGTCTGGAAGTTTGAGATTGCATTTTGTTCTTTCATTTTGGCTTTTTCTTGTGTTTCTCCAAATCAGCCAGATATCAAGTCCTAGTTGCTTCCTGCATTGGCAGCCCATCTAGCAATGGGCCTCACTGAGTGTTGCTGATGCCTACGGTCTCTGGGCCCAGACTCCTGGTCCCTGTGGGCTTCAGAGATGGTTCCTGGGTGTGGGTGGGTCACTGGGCACAGTTTCCCAGTCCCTGTGGGTCTCGTTGTGGGTTCCTGGATGACTGCAGTTCACTGGGTGCAGACTCCCAGTCCCTGCAGGCCTCAGAGATGTTTCCTAGGTCTAGTTTTAGGTTTTTAGGAATCTCCATACTGATTTCCATAGTAGTTGTCCCAACTTACACTCGCACTCCTTTTTCTCCACAGCCTTGCCACATTTGATTTCTTGATGATAGTTATTCTTTCTGGAGTAAGATGGACTCTTAGTGTTGTTTTAATTTGCATTTCTTAGAATAACTGGCGATGTTAAACATTTTTTCATATATTTCTTTGCTGTTTGTACTTCTTCATCTGAGAAGTGTCTATTCATTTCAGATGCCCATTTTGGGACTGAGTCTTAAAATTTGCAGGATCTGATTTTTTTGAGTTCTTTATATAGTCTAGTTATTAACCCTTTGAGGAGTAGCTAGTAAAAATTTTTTTCCCATTCTGTGGGTTGTCTCTTCACTTCATTGGAGGTTTCTTTTGCTGTGAAAAAGCTTTTAATATAATGATATCACAGTTGTTGATTCTTTGTAATATTTCCTGTGTGATCAGGGTTTTGTTCATAAAGTCTTTACCTATACCTAATGTTTTCAAAAGTTTTATATTATCTTTTAGCAGATTGTGTTTCTCTTTTAATATTTAGATCTTTGATCCATTTTGATCTGGTGAGAGATATAGGTCTAGGTTTAATCTTTAGTATGCAGAAAGCCAGTTTTCCCAGCACCATTTATTAGAGTCTTTCTTCCAGTGACAATGTTTGTCTCCTTTGTCAAAGATAAAATAGCTGAGTGTGCTTAGAATTGTTTCTCCATCTTGTATTCTGTTCTGTCTTGTATTCTTGTTCTATTGATCCTCAGGTCTGTTTTTTTTTTTTTTTTTTTTTTTTTTTTTTTTTTTTTTTTTTTTTTTGGTTTGTTTTTTTTTTTTTTTTTTTTTTTGCCACCTGTGCTGTTTTTGTCATGATAGCTTTGTAGTATGACTTCAAAATGGGATGTGATGCCCCCCACTTTGCCCTTGTTGCCCAGAACTGTTTTTGCTATTCTGGTCTCTTCTGGTTCCAAATGAATTTTAGGATTGTTTTCTCAAGTTCTGTGAGGTGTACTATTGGCATTTTGATTGGGATTGCAGTAAATCTGTGTAACAGTTGTGCAAGTATGGCCATGTAATGTCATTCTTTATCTTAGTTAATGCTTCTTCCTGAAAGCCTACCTACTGCATATTAATATGCTACACCAGCACCTTCTTTGGGAGGTATCTGTCTTCATCCTTCTACTTTCTCCATTTATATCCTTATTTATAAAGCACATCTCCTGGGTAACCTATATTTATTTTTTAACTTAGTCTGATAATATTTTTCATTAAATGGAGTCAACCTAACAATTTATAATTTTATATAATTGCTAATATAGTAAAGTTTAGAAGTTTTTTATTTGGTTTGTTTCTGCCCTTCCTATTTTAGGTTCCTTTTAATCTTCTTTCTTGCTTTCTGGAATAATCAGGTATTTTTTAAAAATTATAGTTTACTATTCTCTTAACTTTGTTAGTTATATATTATTTTACAGTTCTTCTAGTGATCACCCTAGTGATTAAAATATGCATCCTTGATTTATTAAAGTCTAATACAAATGAGGACATTTGTCACCATTTTTTTTATATTTATACCTACCACTTTTTAGACAGCGCAATAACTAAAAGTGACTTGAATTCATTTATGCCTTCTTACCTTTGTGCTGTCTTCATATACATTAATTTTGCAGTTGTTTTAAACCCTATGACTATTATTGTTTTAACAATCAATATTCACTTAAGTTTACTCATTTATGTATGCTTTTTTTTTTCTCTACACTTCCTCCTGTATGTATTTTCATCTGAAATCATTTTTTAAATGAACTTTATTTTTTAGGACGGTTTTTGATTTAAGGAAAATTACAAAGATAATACAGAGAATTATCATATATTTCACTTCCAGTTTTCCTTGTGAACATCTTACATTAGTCTTAAGACTAATGAACCAATGATGATAATCATTTTAAACTAAAACCCATGCTTTATTCAGATTTCCTTAGGTTTGTTTGTTTGTTTGTTTGCTTTTGAGACAAGGTCTCACTGTGTGGTGCAGATTGGCCTTGAACTCACTGTGAAGCCCAGGTTGGCCTCAAACTCATTCTGCCTCAGCCTCCTTAGTGCTTGGATTACAGGCATGTGACACCATGCCCAGCTCTAGATTCCTTAGTTTTTAAAAATGTTCTTTCTCTTGTCACAGCACCTTAAAGTTCCACAGCACCTTAAAGATGTGACATTATATTTGTCACATCTCTTCAGACCCTTCTTGCCTGAGACAGTCTCTCAGATTTACTTGTTCTGGTACACTTGATGGCTCTCAGGTGGCATGCTGAGGTTAGTCTGCAGAAGGTCCCTCTGTTGGAATTTGCTTGTAGTTTTTCTCCTGATTAGATGGGAGTTACAGGTTTTTGGGTAGGAAAAGTCAAACAGGTAAATTGTCATTTTAATCACATCATGACAAGGTAATGGTGTTAAAAGGTCCCTCAGAATCCAGATCTATCCCTGAATATGGACAACTGTGCTGACAGATCAGTCCAAGAATGGTCATATGTCCCCAAAAAATGATGAGAAAGGAGTTGTGGACTGGACATTTCCTCAGGGAATCTGTCTTTGCTTCCCTCTCAGGAAGTAAGCATTTTGCTGTGCTGAGTTCAGTTGTTTAAAGTCATGTTTTCAGTGGATATCATGGTTCATGCCTGTGATCCCAGCACTCTGGGAGGCCGAGGCAGGAGGATTACAAGTTCAAGCCCAGGGTGGGCAACTTAGTAAGACTCTGTCTCAAAAACAAAAAGGACTGAGGGTAGAGCTGAATGTAATGGCCCTGTGTTCAATTCCTGGTATGGTGAGTATGCGAGTGTCATCTTCACCATGCAGTCTCTTGAGAAATAAGCTAAGTGTTTCACCTGGTGCTCATGTCAGGAAGCACAGTATTCTCACCCTGCAGGATGAGCTGACAATGCTGCACCTGCCAAGAGGATATGCCAGCATCTAGCATGGCCGTATCTTCCTTCAGGGTTCTTAAGAATAAATCTGGCTCAAGTGGATTTTTTTTCTTTACTGATTCTAGATGTGATTGCACAGTATCTTCCAAAGAGAAAAAATAATGCTTTGAGACCATGAAGCCTAAGCCTATGTTGAGAAAGAGCAGTTTAAAATCTAAATTAAACCTAATTTGCTCAGTTTCTTCTGCCCACACTTCCTAGGCAGAGGCATAGCCTCACCGTCCTTCCTGGGTCCTGTGGGGTCCCTCTGGGTCTGGTGGCCAGGCTTCGTCTGCACAAAGACCTGGGTGGAGTTTGGAAATGATAGTGTCTACCTTTGCCAGGCCCCACAGAGGCTGTGGTGCTCTCCACAGCTGCCCTTGGAGGCAGGAAGACAGACACTGTTTCCTGGTCCTGCCGAGTGAGCAAATACTGAGCTCTCAGGGAGGCCCGGGCTCCTCTGGTG
>RJWT010034298.1:0-13727 GCA_004365215.1 Cuniculus paca
TGGTCCTGACTCACTATTGAACTTTAGAGTGCAGCTGTTTCTGGGTACTCTGGGATATGGCACTTTCAAATTTTCTTCCGATTCAGAACAAGTAAAGGATGGCGGGAGGAAGCAGAGACAAAGACAATCGATGTAGACTACCAGAGACACAGCCATGGAGAACAATCAGAGCTTTGTTCCCACATGGTTTCTCCTATCTCTCAGTTCTCTTTGCTCATTTTTCCACAAATTCTACCTCTTTTGATTCCTTTCTCATCTTTTTTCTCTTCCTCACCTCCCTCTTACCCTTCTTTTTGTCTGCTCTTCTCTACCCCTGAACTTTTGCCCCTTTCATTTTGATTTCCTGGAATAACAGAGAGGAATGAAGTCTCAGGTCTGCATCTGCCCCTGAGCTGATCTATGCAGCAAATTGGTGCTCAAGGTAAGGATGTCCCTGTGTGTTCCTGTGATACCTTGACTACAGGGATTTGTGATGGTCTTTTTGGACTCCTGAAATATTTCCATCCAATCTGACCTCCCACCAAAAGGAACACAGATGACACATTTCTAGAAATTTAGACCAAACAATATCATCCCTGCAGGGAAATGTGCACTATATCAAACTCTGGTGAAAGAAGTACCTTGTTTCCCTAATCATCATTTTGGATTCAAAGTTGGAGAGATGAAGTATACTTTAAAATACATATATAAAATTATCTGGATTCTATTGCCTCTTTTCACAAGGCACTAGATTTCTACCACTCTGCAGTACATGCATAAGTAAAAACAAAATCTTTCCCAGCAGTGCCCAGTTAATTTTCAGCATTTTTTAAGCAAAATGAACTTAATAAATAGTAATTCTTAATTGAAGGTATGTACATAAAGAGCATGATTGAATGGCAATATTGTACCAACAGATGTACATTTGTAATATTTGTAAAAAAGAAAACTACAAAACCTTAAAATATGAATTTACATATGTTAATTTGCCTCTAAGTTCTGTAAATTGCACTTCGGTGATATCTGATAAGTGAATGTTTCTGTTAAGGTGAATAAAAATATCAAGTAAAATTGTTCTTTCCTGGATTGTTGAGCCTTTTTGATTGAGTAGAATCCCAGATATCTCTGGAATCCTTCAGTGTGTGGATTTCATTAGAGGTGGAAGAGGTTCTGTCCATTCCAGAGAAATGGCATATTCAGCTTTGAAATGTTTTTCTCCTTGTAAGACTTATGTTAATCAGTGAAAGGGGCCAGAACAACAGTTACTAGCCCAGACATTATCCTTATAATCCTAATGTAAATGAACTAGATAAAATATCATAGAACTAGGAATGAAAAGACTTGCCTTCTACCCTTGAACCAGCATCTCATTAACTGTACAAAATGAATCACTTTATACATGACTTTGCACCTCCATTTTTGGTCAAGTGTGGGAAACAAGACATTCTACAACTTCACAAGATTGTCAAAGGGAGTCAACAAAGGCAGAATGTCACAAAGCATTGAAAAGATAAAGCATTATAAATATTTAATATGTTCTGAGTTTCACACCCAAATTTGCCATCTATAACATGAAGCACAAGTGTGGGTGATAATTTTCCTGTAGAACACAAAGCAGATGGATATTGAAGTATAAAACCGAAAACTATCACTTAAAGATGCTTATAATCTCAGTTCTATGTAACATTGTATTTCCTAACTATTCCAGAGTTCAGTTGAGCATTTTCCCAATAATACATTTTGCTTCTTTCCAGGGACATAAGTTTGAACACAAGTATGTCCAGAAAGAGACATAACTTTGCTAGCTAAAGGGACTTTTATTTTCATTTTTCTCCCTAGAGACAGACAAAATTACAAAAGTGCTGATAATAGGTTTTGTATGCTATCACTCGAGCAATCATGGGTAAGATTTCTTGTTTGAAAGTATCCTTCTCATCCATCAAAGTGTCTGAAATTCTACCATACATTCCTTTCAGTACAGGATATTTCATCCATTTTTTTTCATTCTATACTTATCTCACAACAACCACAGAGATGTTCAACACAAGTGATAGTACACATGAAATCTCAGGTGAAAGGTAGATTCTGGAAATCTGAAACATTGCACAAAGATTTTGATGCCTTTCCTTCATCTTCAGATGGGGGAGAATTTCCTCTTGGTTATCAGTGTTGTACACAACTTCCCTTAAAAGTCTGATAGTGAGTTACCCCCTAATTTAGGTAATAATGAAAGGCCATGGTTATTAGTAGGAAATAAAGGAGACCTGAAAGTCTAAATAAAGTTAAAGAAAAATCTCAAATGCATCTGAGTTATGATATGCTTCAGAAGATATCATCCAAATCATCAAGCCTTGAAAATATAAGAACCTGGTGGCAGGAATTATTTATTGGCCAAAGGAGAGAAAGGTCTCCAGACTATTCTTTTTGTGGCTTCCCAGAAATGATTTTAGGACTGATACTCAATATCTACTGTCACTCACAGAGGACCACCTCCTATCAGAAAAAAAATTCCATCATTTTTGGAAATAAGAGGTCTGATTCTTAGTAACTTCTTTAAACTTAATGGTTCCGTATACTCGAATCATTCTTCCAGCCATTCAAATTCCTGCCTTCCCTAGCCTGAAGTGCAAGTTCATTTCTTGTGGCATTTTTCTTTCTTGTTGAGAATGTTTTTTAAACCATGAAACATTAATTTTATGATATATTGTCTTAGTAAAAGTTTTCAGCTAAGTGCACATTCCCAAGGAAAGTAACTGGAATTCACTCTGATCTTTAAATTTTGATAGGTGTGCAGGAGCACTGAAGGACAAAATAGCCATAGCAGTAGTTTTTTAAGCTCTAAGATTGATCACACCCTTGTCCACTTTGGAGCTATTAAATCAGGTTCCCTTGATCTGCTTTAACTTGATGACAGAAATACACTCCTTCAAGTGAGTTTCAAAAAGCCACTACCCTTAAAGGGCCAGCTTTCTGAAAAGGTCTTTTTGATAACAAAGATAAAGCATGAATAAAACCACAAATAATAATGATGATCACAAACTGTGACCTTCTCCAAAGCTGTCATACTCAATAACCTAGCCTTTCAGAATTATAGATCATTTGACTAAACCTAAAACTGGGCTCACTAAGAACTTCAGAATTTTAAGTATTCCTAATTTGCTCAGAATTTAGAACTATTCCTGAGTTTTGACTAATGTCCTGCACTCAGTTTTGGGGGAGAACTTTCATGAACTTGCCATGATGAATGATTTGGTAATGGAAACATGATGTCCTTCAGAATCAGAAAGCTTAATTTCCAACTTTTGCTATGCTATTAATAAATTGTGACCTGGGCAGGTAATATTACCTGTTCTTTCAGGGACTTCAAATTCAAAATGGGGTAACCCCTGCAGAACTGTGATACAATCAAACCAGATAAAGTTGAGGCTCTCTTATACTAAAAGATGTCATTTAAATATCAGCTGCTTTCCTTCTGGGGCACCGAGCACATTTGGCAAGGAACTCAGGTGAATGAGTTGCTTCTGTAAACAGCTCCACTCAAAGACACCATGATTTTGATGGTAACAATATAGTTCCCCAGGGTTAGGCAGTATTAAGGAATGTGAGAAGGAATTGTATCCATCCAGGGTGATAAACTGTCCTCAAGAACAAGGCTATGCACTTGTTATAGAGCATAAAAGAAAAGTCAGGAAAATAATCAGTCATGTGAATATCATATTTTGAAAGAGGAGTACGCAGACTTTGAAAAGATCATTATTAACCAGGAGCATTAAAGGAAAACATCATTAGAAGATTAAAGGCAAAATTTTGAGACAGTGACATAATAAAGGGAAAATGACAAGGCAATAGACAAGTAATGGATGGCTTATTAGTAGACGACTAGAAAAGTAAAAGTGAGACAGAGTCATCAGCCCAAGAGGAGGCTGGTCAACTGAAGAGCCCTTATGCACACGGTCAGTATAGGGGAGTTGGGGAATACTGCAGGGATACCCAGGACCATCCTGGGGACAGCACGGAGGGAAGCTCTAGAATTGGCTTCTAGAGTGGGCATTGTTTCCACTCCTTTCCTGCACTTGCCTTGCCCTGGGCAAAGGACAGGTCCCATTATGAGGCTTTGAAAGAGGTCCTACCAGAACACAAACTACACCAGGACGACTATTTGGGGTTGCTTTGTTTGTTTGTTTGCTAATGTATCCTAATGCCTCGCATATAGTAGGTTAGTAAGTGTTAGGTGTCTAAAAATCATTATAAACAAATGAATAAGCATTTCATTCCTGGGGGAACCCAGGAATATTGATATTTCAGCAAGAGAAAGAGGAATCTTTTCAAGCACCTGACACAAAAACAAATTTTAATTGTCTTTTAAGTCCAGACTGTTTGGCAGAGAAGAGATCCCATTACCCGATTTTCCATTTGCAAGTCGTAGAGGGATATGTTCTCTCTCTCTCTCTCTCTCTCTCTCTCTCTCTCTCTCTCTCTCTCTCTCTCTCTCTCTCTCCACACAATACCACACCTAGACACCTGCATCTCAGCATTGCATAAAAACAAACTTCTGTGGAAAAGCTCCTCCTTTAAAAAGTGCCTGTTCACACTTGTCTATGCTGGTCCATTCCACAAACACCAGCTCAACAGCCTACTGAGTGACATATCACTTGTTTTGTTGTTGTTTGTTTGTCTGTTTGTTTGTTTTTTGCTTCCCCTTAACTGCACTAAACAGATAAATGTCCCTTGTGACTAGAGCCTTGCCAGCAGCTGAGACAGCCATGTCACACCCTGGCAGTCAAGTGGCACCACCACAGAAGTCTGTATGTCCCCAGAGCCTACCCATTAGGGCTCAGGACTATTGAATCATGACCATCAGTTTCCATTTGTGTGAGCACAGACTCTGTGACACACAATTAGTGACAAGCCCTTGGGAACCTCGGCAAGGCACAGTCAGAGACCCCAGACCACTAGGGTCTCCGGGTGGAGGAGGCCATGCCCCTCAGTCAGCAGAAGTGCCCAAAGGACCAGGCCTCAGGTCCTTCAAGGACTTCAGGAAAAATCACCAGAGGCCTCCAAGAAGTTGGGACATTGTCAAAATAGGTGTTATAGTTTAGTGACTGTGGGTAAATGGTTACTTTCTGAACAATGGTGATTTGAGACCAGATATGTGACTTCTGTGCTTTGCATGTAATCTGTGTCAAAACAGGCTTCCATTACTTTCAATTTTGGTAACCTGATGTGACTGAATTAAAAATCAATGAGAATGTACTCCCTAGCACAAAGTACCAACCATTGTTAAGAAAGATACCACACGGCTGCCCAGGAACAGAAGCAAAGTACCCCAGGCCAAGTTGGGAGCTGCCCTGGGTGCTACAGAGGGGCTTGAATCATTGCCTCAATTCAGAGAGGCTTTTCTCACTCTCCTGGACATGGTAAATGTGTAAAGAGACATATATGGTGTTATCTTTTAGTAAACTAAATTAAGTCCCCACAGAGACTAAACCTCCACACTGTGCTTTATGCTCTAATAATACCTAGCTGCTAATAGAACCAAACATTCCTGTGTCCCAGTTCATACTGCTCTTCCACATTTTCTTAGTCAGAGTCTCCAGAAAAAGAGAGCCAATAAGACAGGTGTCCAGACAAAGGGAAAGAGATTTATACTAAGGAAATGGCTCTGATAACTCAGTGCACAAGAAGCTCATGGAAAAAGTGGGCAAAGGGGAGAGTGGGTACTGTATATTGACATTCAGCATGGGGTCCCTCCCATCAAGGTTGGGCCAGCTACTGCTAAGGCCGAATCTTAAAATCTGTCAGCAAAAGGGGTCAATGCTCTTCCGTTGAGAGTACACCATTCTTAAAAGAGAACAATCAGGCACTTGGTGACAAATTGATTACATCAGGATCCTTCTCCCTTAGAGTGGGAAACCATTCACCTGGTGATAAGTTAGTCTTTCCTGTGTATAATGCCTTAGCCAAACCTCTACCCAAGTGCAAAGTGTCTGATCTGATGACATGAGGTCATCTCAAACTAAGGAACCCATTTTACATCAAAAGAGATATGTGATAGTGAGTCTTATATGCCAGATGATACAGAGTGGCAAAATGGATTCCCGAAGATATAGCAGAGGCACCTTGGGGTCACTCACCAAAAGAGTTGGATTCTGTCACCTTGGATTCATTATGTAATACAAATCAATGGCCATGGTGCTGGGTCCCCACTGGATATAAAATATGGTTGAGGAGACCAAGAAGTGGAAGTAGGTGTAGACCTCCTCCCAGAATTCTTCTACACACTCAGAGAATCTGCTTCTCAACCTGCAACTTTAGGTAAATGTTTCAACCAGTGGACAAAGTAAGACACAGTTCTTAGAGTAACTGCTGCTGTCAGGTCACTACAGGAGCCTCATGCCTGTGAACTAGAAACAGAAGAGAGTTATTGTATTGGCAAGGGAGATGGACATGAAGTCCACGATGGAAATAAGGAAGAGTATTTACTTGCCACTCCAGTGTCCACTGGGCCATCTCTTGGTGATCCCACAACACATCTTTAATGGTAACTGACAAGTACAGCAACTAGGACTTGATAAGACCATATTGACTAGGGGTTCATACCCAGAGAGATGAACCTCTGGATCATTCCATCAGGAAACTCCACTTACCAGTGGATCCTGTCTTACTTCATGGCATCCACATCACAAAAATAGATGTTGGCCAAGGGGGAGGGCAACCTGGAAAGAGGGATGAAGGAAGGAGACCGTGAATACAGTTCCCACTGCA
Source organism: Cuniculus paca (assembly GCA_004365215.1). Lineage (NCBI taxonomy): Eukaryota > Metazoa > Chordata > Mammalia > Rodentia > Cuniculidae > Cuniculus > Cuniculus paca. The sequence goes on from RJWT010034298.1 coordinate 6,745, forward strand.
GGACAAACTACACCAGCAGAAACTGTCATCCATTCCACTAACCAGTCTTCTTGACATTTTCCCAAAACTTATGACTTGAAAATCCTCAAGAATCTGTACCCATATGGAGAGAATTCAATGTGAAAAACAACTGAGTTTGAGCAAGACACAGGGGAACTCTCATTTAATCCAATCAATATCCCCTTAACAGGACAGTGTACCCATCTTATCCTGTGTTAAAGTTGATTTCTAATGACTCATTACTGCCACCTTCACCAGAAAATCCCCTTCAGTCAAATACCACCAACTTATTTATCCCACCCCACAGCAAAGTCCATAACCCAAAGTTGACTGATAGAGTGGACAAAAGGTTGGCCAATTTGCCTTAAGGGGGCTTCTTGCTCCCAATATCTTTATGGGATCAATTTATCTTTAGCACATTCCTCGTTTGCTGTGTCCTGAAAGTGCATTCTCTCAATAAACCACTTGCACAGAGTTTTGTCTTAGGCACTTGCTCCAGGTAACACAGGTAGGAAATTCCCTGTGTATCAACATGTATTAGGCCAGAATGAATGAAAGTGTCCACTGCACTTTTTGTTTAAGAATGATTCTAGCTAGGATATCTTTGATTGACACTGAAAAGGGAAAGATTTCTTGGCCACCTGGCTCCACGACAAAAACAGGACGGCAGGGACATGGCAAAGGAAGATTGGTCACCTCATGGCAATCAGAAACAGAAAAAAAAAAACCAAGAGAGAAAAGAAGGGGCCAGGAACAAGAATACACCCTTCCAGGTCATTCCTCCAGTGACCCACCTCCCCCAACTAGGTCTCACCATCTAATAACATATTTAGCTATGAACCTATCAATGACCTAACCCACTGAGTTTAGTGCCCTTATGTTCCAGTCACCTTCCAAAAGTCCTACCTTTGAATGGATGAACCTTTGGGGGACCATTTTTTATCCAAACCATAACAAAGAGGACTCCTAGATTAAGCTTAGCACAAAATCCTGCTTCGATTTAGACAACAGTGTGAGTTCACGGTCCAGCATGATTCACTCACATCTGCCCTTTGCCCTAGTCTCCATGAATTCCTGGAACAGAAGAAGCAGAGGAAAATCAACTACAGTTGTTTGTTTTGTTTTGTTTTGTTTTGTTTCTTTTTTTCTTTTTTCAATAGAACACTTGCACTTAACTACAGTGAGCCAAAAGAGAATGAAGCTTAGTGCTCATATGATTAAATACGGAATGGAAGAAAGACACTTCCACTTCTACATGAACTCAGCAGAGAGTCTGCAACCTTAAGTAAGAACCATGAGAAGGTCTTGGGCACCTCCAAATAAAAAAAAAATTCCCCTCTTAGTGATGTGGCCTTGTGAGGAGCCCCTACAACTTCATAGGCAGAAGGTTTGAGAGATTTTTCTGAATACTTACCTGAACCCAACAAGGAGAACCGTACTCCCACCTCTGAATATGAAGACGTTTTCCAAATGAGTGTGTAGGGGCAAGAGCCAAAGAACAAAACTCATCAATTCTAATGAAATCCCATTCCAACTATAGGAGGGTGTGCCCTCTACCCACCTTTGCTATGGCCTCTGATTTCCTACCCTCTGTGCTCTCATTAGTATCCAAGCTCCACATTCTTTCTGGTTGAAGTCTCCCTTTGAAGGAAAGCAGTATAGCTCCTTACTGCAGAAATTTAGTACAACCATTAAGCTTCTTTGCATAAATATCAAAGACTGAGGTCTTGAATTCTCTGTTCCCTATGAAGAACTATTTTACATTTCAAAGGAAACAGCACTATCCTGAAAGCTCACTGTGAAGACAGAGGCTACTTAATGGCTGTCGTGGCCTATTATCAAGTCCTAGTTACCCATCCCTATCTGAAAAGGAGAGAAACGTCCCTAGACTGAGATCCAGTTTGCCTGCCTTATACACAATTGAGTTTCATACAGATTCATACTACAGTGACTTTTTTGGTCACAAATATAGCATATATGCCCCCTCCATCTGTACAGCCCTTCATGACTTTGAGCCACTGCAGTACATATGTATGCAAGATTGGTGTACAAGGAATTCAGAGATTCCAAGTTTGCACAAGCTAGGTGTGGCTCACAGGTAGACAGCCACTGGGGGAAAACAAACACTAAGTTACCACAAGCTGTGATTTATTTTTGGGTCAGTACACCAACAACAGAGTTAAACTGACTGAGTTAGAATCCACTTGTGACTGTTAGGGTAGGAGGTCAGCTTCATTGACCTCAGGATCTGTCCATATTGACTGTGAGATCTGCATGGGGGATTGGTGGAGCACCTCCTGGTTTGTCGGGTAGGTCATGGAGGTGTGAATGCGAGTATTGTACATGCACTTGCCCCTTCTTCTCTAGCACCATCCCTCTGCTGTACTTTCCAGTCATCATGAGCTAAGCATCTTTGCTTTACCATACTCTTTCACCATGTTTCCGCCTTGGAACCACCTTACCATGGACTGAATCTCCTTGAAACATGGGCCAAATTAAATCTCTTCTCCTTTAAGTTGTAGGTGTCAGTGGGTACACTTCTTCTACTTATTACCATTCATGTGACTTTGGGAAATACATAACCTCTGTTTGTCTGTTTCCTCATCTGTAAATTGGGCAAAAATGGTATAAAATTGTAATATTATTGCTAGGATTAAATGAGTGAATATATAAACATGTAGAGCACTCACTGAAATACACATACTTAACATTTGCTAGTTGTCACTGCCACTGCTGCCATGGTTACTGTTATTATTTAAGGGATAAGTGAAGTAAAGAAAGCATTTCAATTGAGAGGCAGCCCCACTGACTGAACTGTTGCTGTTAGATGTTAGGAGGAAAACCTTGCCTTATTTCCAGGCTCATATTATTCCAGCTTTGTCAAACATGGAATACTGTCATGTAGTTGTGAGACAACATTCTTCCTGGATGTAAATCTAAAAGCATTGCTGCAGGACCTGGGTATATCAGAAACTTTATGTAGAGTTGGAGTCCTGCACTAGTAAGTGGAAATGAGAGCTAACAATAGTTCAAATTACATTAAAATTTAAAAAAGATATTTTGCCACCATATAACTCATCCTAAGCAGATCAGCCTGCATTTGCAAGGCATTTGCTAAGTAAAGCCAATTCCAACAGCTATAGCATCCACTGGTCTTAAGCAGGCACAGTGAAGGGGCATTTTTCCACTTTCTAAAATGTGCAAAACTGCCCTCTTCATTATCATCAAGCCGTTTTTATTGAACACTGGAGAAGAGTGCTGTGTGAGAACAATAAAACAGATGTTCCCATCCCATCTGGAGCCGGTGACTTTTGACAGACATGATCACCTGCAACATCAGGAGATAGAGAATCTCATGATTCAAGGCATGTAAATCCAAAGTAAGTACAGAGAGTCCACAATGAATGTCTCCCTGTGTGTTTCCAGATACAAGACACAAAAATTATGGCACAAAGAAGGTACTCAACACAAGTTTTATAGAAAATATAGTCTCTCCTTTTGAGAGATGTCAGTCTAATTAGGGGAACAAAGGGGCTACTCTGTTCTCTCCTTTTCTCAATTCTTGCCTACAACTTACTCTCCTTAAATTAAATCTCTTTTTTAAAAAAACAGTAAATGTTAAGTGGAAAATATAATGCTTAAAATTCTGATGGGACAAGACCTGAAGTTTTATACAACCATCATCACTATCTAAATCCAGAACATGTCATTGCCCAAAAAGAAATGCTGTGTCACTGTCACTCCCCATTGACAGTTCTCCACAACCCCTGGAAACTCAAATCTATCTTCCGTGTCTACAGATTTGCCTACTCTGGACATTTTATATAAACTGAATCATATAATATGTGGCTTTTATGTATGAGTAATACTAAGTGTAGCACAATGTTTCCAAATTTATCCATGTTATAGGACATATCAGTTCCTTATTCTTTTTTTGTGACTGTGTTCCATGGTAAGGATGTAATATATTTTATTTATCCACTCATCGTTTGATAGAATTTGAGTTGGTTCCACTTTTTGAAAATCATGAATAATGCTTCTTAAAGCACACAAGTTCATGTAAGGCGATATGTTTTTAATTCTCTTGGGGTACATACATTCTGGGTCAAGTGGTAATCTTATACTTAACATTTTGAGAAACTGCAAATTGTTTTCCAAAACCAATGGTTGCCTTATTTTAAACATCCCTCAGCAATTCATAAGTATTTCAGTTAATTATTCTCTGCTCCTCCACAACACTTATTACAGTCTTGTTTACTGCCATCTAATGTATATAAAGTATTACCTGATTATTTTGCTTAGTTTCCATTTGTGTATCTTTTATGAAAAAAAATTTTATTTGAATCCTTTGCCCATTTTTAATTTGTTACTTGTCCTTTTATTATTGAATTACAATATTTCTTCATGTATTCTAGATACTAGTGCTTCATAGATTTATTACAGAAATTATTTGTAAGCAATTTTCCCACTCTGTGCAATGTTGTTTGACCTTCTCAATAATGTCCTTCTAAGAATAATATTTAATTTTGCTGATATCCAATTTATACTTTTCCGTTTGTTTCTTCTGCTTTTGTGTTCACATCTAAGAAATGATTGCCTAACCCAAGGCCAACCCAGTCTCCTTATCTAAGAGTTTTGTAGTTTTGGTTCTTGTATTTGTGATCCATTATTAGATAATTTGTGCATATAGGGTGAGATAAAAGTTCAGATTCATTATTTTGCAAGCGATTATCTAATTGTCTGGTGTTATTTTTTGAAAAGGGTATTTACTCCTTGCTGAATTATCCTAGCACCTTTGCTGAAAACCAACTGACCAAAGCAAAAAGGATTATTTCTGGACTTTTAATTCTATTCTCTTTATCTACATGTCTGTTCTTAAACCAGTATCATATTATTTTCATTAATGAAACTTTGCAGTGACTTTTCAGGTCAGGAAGCATGAGATCTCCTATTTTGTTATTCTTTTTTAAAGATTATTTTACTATCCTGAATCTCTTACAATTACATATGAATTTTAGAATCAGCTCATTAGGACAACTGGGGTTTTGATAGAGATTACATTGAATCTGAACATCACTTTGGAGATTATTGCCATGTTAACAATATTACTTCTAACCTATGAACATGGCATGTCTTTTCATTTGTTTGGTTGTTTTTTATTTCTTTCAGCAATGTTTTATAGTTTGTACAAATATTGTATATATATTGCTAAATTTATTCCCTGGTAGTATTTTTAAATTGTAGAAAATGATATTTTAGTTTAAATTTTTTTAATTTAATTTTTAATTGTCCACTTTAAGTGTATAGAAATAAATTTTGTTTACTGATCTTGTATCCTGCAAACTCATGAAACTTTCTTTAAAACACTTTTGCTTTGTGTGTGTGTGTGTGTGTGTGTGTGTCTTCATTAAGATTTTCTTTTTGGTGGGGGGCACCAGGGGTTGAACTCACAACCTCGCACTTGCCAGGCAGGCACTTAGGCTGCTGAGCTAAATCCCCAGCCCAAGATTTTCTATATATAAGATCATATCTGTCTAAATGGAAACCATTTAGGGAACCAAGAGATGGAGAGGGGGAATGGGAAGTTTAAAAAATTAAGATGCTTGGGCTCCTCACCACACCATTGGTCATGAGCTGCTGTGACTGACAGGAAGGGGTACAAGATGAGCCTCTCTCCCCGCCATTGATCAGGAGCTTCTGTGACTGGTAAGAAATGGCCTAAAATGGGCTCCTCTGCCCACCACTGATTGGATGCTTCTGTGACTGACAGGAAGGGGTCTGAAACTAGTGCCTCTTCCCACCATTGATGGGATTCAGGGAGCAGAGACCAGCAGGAAAGCCAGAGGCTCAGTAGAACCCCAGCTAGAGTACACACAATGACCAAGCAGAGCTGGAGGTGCAGAAAAATCCAAAGCAACAGTAATAATATGAGCCAGAAAGTGAGGTACAGAAACTGATCAGAGACCATAGGAGGCTGATGGAAGAAGCAGACAACACCACCCCCAGGTACATGCAGGCCACCACTGGGACCCTCTCATGGATAGCCAGTGTGGGCCAGGAAAAGAAGGAGCCAACCCCACACCATGAGCCCAATAGCTGCCCTCAGGGACCTGTACCCAGTGTGGCTGGGAGAACCAGCCAACTATGCCTCAGAGTCTGGATAAGTCTGACCCATGTCCCACCACCTCCCCAGGAACCTAGGTTAGAAGAAACACAGATGCCTGATACATACCCTTAGACTGCAGACAGGTAGTGAACATGGGAAGTGCCTGGGACTCCCACAAACAGCTCATTTGAAGAAAACAGGGAAATGTCAAGACAAAACAGGAAAAGGCAATTTCTGGCCTCCAGCCCACATGGAACAAGTCTGGGAGGTATAGACATGGAAAAACATGGAGGTATAGACATGGAAAACATAAATTTAAAAAAACAGAAGAGCATAGGAAAATAATGGAAACCTTGAATGAACAATATAGGAAGGAATTACAATGCATGAAACAGATTCAAAGAGATGTCCAGGAAATTAAAAACTGCATTGAAAGCTGGAAAAACTGCTTGAAAGAAACTGAAGATACATTTTCAGACTTTGAAGACAGGATTGTAGGAGCGATCAAGAAAAGAAAGATCACTTAAAAATAATAAGGAACCAGGAAATCAACAATTCAATGGCTGCAAGATGATGCAAAGAAAAACAATTTGAGAGTGATAGGTTTCAGCAAAAAAGCAGGTGTCAACACAAATAACATAGACTATTCACATAAGTAATAGCAGAAAACTTCCCAAACATGGGAAAAGGATCTGGCATACAGATAAGTGAGGCATATAGAATTCCAACTAGCTGTAACCAAAATAAATCTACACCCAAACATATAATAATCAAGATCCCAGAACATCAGCACAAGAACAGAATATTAAAAGCTATTAGAGAAAAGAAACAGATCACCTATAAAGGAAAACCCATCAGAATCATGGCAGACTTCTCA
>RJWT010034299.1:0-14469 GCA_004365215.1 Cuniculus paca
TGACAAGCTCATATTCCTCTGAAGGCTCAAGCAGGTGACATCTCCATGAGATCTTTGTTGATTTACGAATCCAACAGTCAGTTCTCCATTGCTATTACTTGAAATTTCAATTGATATATGTTTTCAGATTTTACCATATTTTAGTGTAAACATTTATATCTTTTCTTCCCCATTAGAGCAGGAAAACTTTGGAAGCAGAGATAACATGATTGACTATAAAAAATCAGTAAATTTCTTGCTTTTGAATGTTTATTACATATGAATAGTAAAGCTAAACAAACAAAATAAATATTTAGGTTGCTAAAAATTTTATTATAATTATAAATGGAATACTAAGTAATTTTTATAGAATATATTTTTAAACACATTTTAAATAATGTAAAAACAACAGCTCTATTAAAATACATACAAAAACAGTTGCAAAATAGTTTGTAAAATTATATATCAATATGAGTTTGGCTATACATATATGAAACACACATTTATCTTTATTGAAGTGTACTTGACAAATAAAATTGTATATATTTAAAGTGTATAATGTGTGCACTCATGTGTATAGCAGCACAATTTATAATAGGAATGGATAAAAAAGATGTAGTGCTTTTATAAAATGGAGTACTACTCAGCTATAAACAAGGATCAACTGGAGCCTTTTATAGGTAAATGAATACAACTTGAGACTACACTCATAAGTTAAATAAATCAGACTCACATGTGTAAATACTGTATTGTCTCCCTAGTGTAAGAAATTGAAATAGTAAGTAAGATCCAAAAATCTACAATAGATATTGTGAAAGGGTGAGGAACTGCTCAAAGGGAAAGAACAACTGGAATAGGGAAAAAGAAGAAAGGGAAAAGGAAAAAGATATAAATTTGTATAAATATATATACAAGATAGCTAAGATGTTTGTACTACTAATTCTATTAGTTTATGGAAAAGCAGAATTAATATGCATATAGTTTGATCAGTTTTGCATGTCTATATCTGGTAATCTAAGAAACTTTTGAAGATAACAATATGCAATATAACAACCATTGTTAAATTCCTATCATCCTAAAATGATTGTACTACTAAATTCTATTAGTTCTTGGAACACAACAGTTAACATTCATAGGATTAGATCAATTTTGCGTATCTGTATCTGGTAATCTGAGTAACTCTTTTTGAAGATAACTATACAAAATAACAACCTTTGTTATGTTCCTGCCACCTTGTTTTGAAAGCCTGTATTATTGTTTTGGGCTCTCTGTTACTGTTATTTGTCTCTTTTGTTTCTTGTTTTTCTTGTGTTTTGTTTTGTTATCTCCTCTTAATGCAGAAAGGATAGATGTACCTGTATAGGCTTATACATACCTAGAACTACTCCTAAACAGTTTATGAGAACTGATTTCATTATGTGTGATGGTATGAACAGCTACTTTTAAGAAAATGAGACATTATGGCAGCCTTTGCTGATTTCCTACTGTCTGGTTTTGAAGGCCTGTAATGCTTTCATTCTTTTGTTTTGATTGGTTTTATGCTATTTCATTTTGTTTGAATTTATTGTATGTGAAGGTACAAACAACTATTTCAAAAAAAACAAGAAACACTATGTATGGTAGCCACTGTTGATTTCCCGTTGTCTCATTTTGAAGTCCTGTATTGCTTGCATTGTTCTGTTCTGATCTGCTTTGTTCTGTTTTGTTTTGTTTCATTCTCTTTAAAGTAAAAGAAAAATTCCTATCATCCTGTTTTGAAAGCCTATATTGTTATTGTTTTGGGGTTTTTGTTGTTGTTTCTTTCTTTTGTTTTTGTTTCTGTGGTTTTTTTTCTCTTTAAAATAAAAAAAGTGTGTAATGTGATATTTTGGTATACATATTCTGTAGAAGTAATTACCATAATCAAGTTAATATATTCATCATTTCATATAGTTACTATTCTCCTGTGTGTGGTGGCAACACTTAAGATCTACTCTTTTAGTAAGTTTCAAGTATGCAATATATCACTATTATTAACTATAGCCACTATTCAGAAATTACTTATAATTGGAAGTTTGTATGCTTGACCTTATTTAACTTCAGTCAGTGGTTAAAAACATTTTTTTAGTCTAAGCACAACAAAAATGAACCATGTTTATGATGGGTAAATATTACTTTCTTTTTATATTTTTCACTTTTTTCCTAAATAATAAACATTAGAAAAACAGTAAGTATGATAGTAACGTTAAATAATTACATAAACTGTAGTTCAATGACTTCTTCCAGTGCACTGTGGTCGCCACACTGTGGTTTCATAAGTATTGGTGACCTTTTGGGTATTTTGAGGCCGTTTGTTTGTTAACAACTTTTTAAATCTTTTAACCATTCTACTCCAACAAAACCCCACTCAGGTGCCATTATTGGCTCTACCTATCTATCATTTATCTGGAAATAGAAAATGTAAGACAGCATCCAGTGATCTGAGAGATAAATTTTCAGGATCATTGGCAGAGTAAACCATCTACTAATTCTTAAGTCAAACATACCATGCTGATTTTTACATATGTAAATTGAATTTTTTAACTCTTCCTCCAACATGTGTTATGTTACTCTTCTATGTGTATTTTTCAGCGACCTACTCTATCCATCTACACCCATTCATTCTGAGTATCTATACCAGAGTAGTTAATTTATAAGAATATGTCTGGATGTAATCTATACAGTTTTATCTTTATGGAATTTGGTTACCTTTGTATTTTTTTGTTTGAAGAAACAAAATTGTCTAGTTTCCTATAAAGCTGGAAGAGTCCAAGAGGTCCTGAACTCCTTTGATTCGGAATAGTTTTCTTTTGTATTAATGTAAATTGTTTGAACAGTTGCTTTCCCCCTCTCTCTTATGATCCTTTCTCTTACGCTTGTTTTGTAACTTGTCTAATTTTTTTTTCACATTTCTCTGGTAATAATTATTTTAGATTCTTTTCCTATATTGCCAGTGTCTTCATTTAACTGTGCATCAACCCCATGACATGTGAGGCCTCTACCTCTCGTAGTAAGAAACTAGACATGCTCTTAAGACTTGTACAAAAATCTGTTGTTTAATGAATATTTGATGTCAATGTGAAATTCTTCATGCTTCATTTGTTTCAGCAATCCAACTCTTTTTGGTTCATAAACCCAACATAACTATTTCAGTGTGGTATGTTTTATAAGTTTCTTTTGTCTTCTATATATGAGAATATGTGAGTAATTCTAACGTTAATGGAAGTTGAGATCTGTTTTTCCTTGATGTAATTAGCAGCTTCTAAGTAGAACTCAGTGGTTTCTGTTTCCCACAATTCACGCCTTTGGGTAAATTCTCTCTTCTTCATTGTGGGTTGAACTTAGTGATAATAAACAGAACGAGGCAGAGCTGGTAGGACATCACTTATAAGATTAGGTTATAGAAGCTATGACTTCTTTCTTGGTGCTGACTCTTACCTTCTTACTTACCTCACTCTAAAGGAAGCCAGCTGACATGTGAGCTGCCCTGTAGAAGGACTCATGTGGTTAGGGACAGCGTAGTTTGTAGCCATCAGGCTCTGGTAAGGAAGCAAGGCCATTGTCTCAATAGCTCCAGAATGAATCTTACCCAGAACATGGGGGCACAGAATTCCTCCTACATTTGAGGCTTCGAATGAGGTTTTACAACCTCATGAGTGAGCTTGAGCTGGAGGCACCCATGTATATGTGCCTGGATTCCTGACCTTCAGATTTAGATAATAAATGTTTATTTTTCCCCTAAGAGAAGAGTCACAGCTCACTTGCTAGCTATGAGATTCCTTCCCCATTTGTCCCGGACTTAATCAATTTTACTTGAGCAATTAATCTTATTGGTTAACCATAGTTCTGTCCCAACTTATGCCTACCTTAGGAATTCCCATTCTTCCCCACCTTGAACCTGTCTACTCTATAAAAAGTCCCTTAAAATGACAGAGTCTCTGGCAACCCACTTCTGTCTCTGACAGAAGCTTTCTTTCTTTCTCCCAATAAATATATTCTGCTCTTAAAAAAAATGTTTATTTTTTGAGCCATGTCTTATATATTAGGAATCAAATAGGTAACTAAAATACTTTGCCATATATATATTCTGATATTCCTGTGTAAGGTAGTTTTACGGCATATTTTTGTCATTGTTCCACTTTACAAATGGGAAAAGTTTGAGAATTATGATGTTATAATATTTTATGTTCAGAATATACCATTTTGAGTGAGAGGTACATCATTATTTTGGATTTTTCTCCAGTGCTTGCTAAAAGTGGTTTAATTCTTAACGTGATCAATGTGCCAACAGAATGGAGACTTCCCATATCTAATGAACTAAACAGAGAAGTGCATAAGTCAAGGGGAAATCAGCTCTTAGTCCTTACAAAGCAAACTTGAGAAAGATGAAGCCAAGGAAATGTGGCCACCGCTACTGTCAATAGAAGCTGAAGATGGAGAAAGAGGAAAAAATTCCAAATACAGAATGAGACTCTTAGGCAAAGGGTGTAAGAGTTGGCATATTACCATTTTGCTTATTCAAATCAGTTATGATCCTTGACTCTTTCTGGTTTTGTCTTAGTGCCAACCGTGGTTAAGCCACCTTCCAATAGGAATTTCCCACCAGTTGTTTATACCCTCAGAGAACTCGCTGTGACTGTGTGAGGTCCCGCTCCTGCTGTAAGACTCAGCTGTCAGCATCTACTCTGTAGCTGTGTCTCCGTCACCATTTTCTGCCCTCCTATCTCCCCAACTGGCCAGCACGATTATTCAAGGAGAAACATATTTGATCAAAGTTGTGCAAAATTACTTATCTTTATTGGAAATATGAACTAGAAAAGAGCCACATAGAGAATGTTATAGAAGGTGGGTTGTTTAAAGTTAATGCTTGAGAAGACCTGGTAGTTTGTGATAGTAGAGACCCAGACCAGCCTTTGTCCAGACAGGGTAGTGGTTCAACATATCTTTTACTTGTCTTTATGTGTTGTCTTAATAATTAAATAAATCCAGTTTTCTTACATTAGTCAGAGTAGTTTTAGTTATTTCATGGTTATGTCTTCCCAATTACATATACTTAGTTATTTACTACTTCCCAATTAAACAGACTTATGCTTTAACATCTTGTTTGGAACACATTTAAAAACGACAACAGCAAAAAAGGAGTTATTTTTATTGCTAAATCAGTTATGACTTCTGGTGAGCTTTGATCTTGACAACAAAGATAGACTTGAAGATGTGGAAAATATCCTGAGAAGGCAAAGCCATAAAATCTCAAGTCCATTCTAAAACTCGATGGGGCCCTGCAACCCAGGTCACAGTTGGGACTCTGTATTAGTAAGGTGTCATAATGACTTTCTGACCAAGTTGAGTTGATTTTGTGCAGTCTTTTTAGGATGTGGATTGTAGCCCCAAGTTTTAGATATAAACTGTGACCTTTGCATCAGAAAAGTTCTCTTATGGCTTTAATTTGGGGAAAGTAAGTATTTTAATGAAAGGTCATCTTACAATAAGTATGTCATACTGTAGTCATTGAGAAGATTATTACAACCTTCTTTTAAAGAGGTACCATGCAATACAACAATTAAAAAAGCATGAGATACTGAGGTGTTTCAAATCTTATAGGTCTCCTGGGTTTTAGTGTTGCTGCATTTCAGAGACCGGCTTAGTTCATCATGGCAGGTTTCCACATCAGTCTTCTGCTCTAAGGCTCATGAAGTTTCTGTGTGATGGATGAATATTTACTTACAGCTGTTTGGTTAACTTGTTCTGTGGTGGAGCAGCTGTTTCCTTCCGGTTATGAAACTAGGCTGAATTACATTAAAATGACACAATTATTTTGTTTCTCCTTCCACACCTGCCATTATGTGAGAGGGAAAACAACACCAGCCATTTATTGGACAAATATTTATGTAGCCTTTACTAACTTCCAGAAGCTGGGGGTAAGGTTGTTAACAAAAACATTATGGTCCCTGACCTCACAGAGCTTGTGGTCTACAGAATTCAAAAGTCACTCAAATATTTCCTGAAACCCACCCAAGCTGCAAAAGTTCCTATCTCCAAGGAAAGGATTTTTCAGTGAAATTCTTTACTTCCTTCCCAGTAACACCTCACTTTTGATCGTGAGAGATATATGCCAATGCTGTATGCACCTTTGCTGTTATATTGATAAAATATTCTTGCAATAGTTAGACAGATGTACGGTGTAAGAATTTTGGTAATTTATTAGCTTTCTTATAAGTGGAGACTCCTTTTCTATTTTCTGGCCTGCTCACTACTGTGGTTAGTGTGCTTCTCAAACATGCATTCATGCCAACATCTTTCTGAGAAGTTTAGTTTGTTTCAAGTTTTTGCATGTGAAAGGTAAATGACAAACTTATTTCACTAATTTTTGCCATTGACTTTGGTCACTGTTTCAACTGTTGTTCAAGAATGGTTCATATGAATGTAGAAACATTTTAAATTCTATGAGTAAGTTTCATTTTTTCAATAAAACTTTTCTTACATTAGAAATATCCTTCTGGCTTTTCTTTGCCTGAACATGGAGTAAGCATATGCTTATAAAATATTAGGTAATAATATATGATCAATTTATATATTATAAATGTAATTATATAATAATCAGTAATAATAATAATCAGAAATAATATAGTAATTTTGAAAAATTGCACTATTGCTCTTATAGAAAATAATCAATATTAACATTTTAATATTATAATGCACATCTTTCCCACATTTTTAATAGTTATACACACAGACACATACATATTTGTGCTCCTTCCTTTTAATTGAAATAATTGAAATTATTTAAAAGTATTGCATAAAACTACTTTATAATTTGCTTTTATCAAAGGACTTTGTATCACAGACAATTTCATAATATAGGTCTCATCATTATTTTAATAGCTGCATCATAATCCATTTAATGCCATAATTTATTCATTTCTTCTTGCATTTAGTTTTTCTCCAGTTTTCTGTTCTTAGGAACTCTTATTCAGGTAGTCAATAGTCCCTAGTAAGACCTGACCTGCTATACATTCTTTCAAATTTCTATGCTCTTTGAATACTTAATTGGAACTCATCTATACTGGGAGTATAAATGAGAAAACAATTAGACATAATTATACATCAGTGTTGTATTATAAAGTAACACTGATTTCACAATTTTTTCCTTGTCCTTGTGTAGCAAATATTGGTAATTTGAATTTTGCACTTTTCTTTGGTAACTTTTCAGTAGTTTCCAAGGGCTCCCTTTTGAATTTAATATTTATCCAGAATGAATGTATTAAATCTGAAGTGTTTCATGAGAGTAGCCAAACTCCAAAGTCAGAAGAAAGGGAAAGGCAAACATTCCACCCATCAAGGAACCAGGCCATTACCAAGGTAATTCTATCATCTGTCTCTATCTTGCACAATGTGAGATCTGGCATTCTTGTCTGTTGTTTCCAGGCAGCAGCCAAAAGAAGGAAAGAACAGTGGTGTTCTTCTGAACTCCTACCCACACGCAAGCAAACACTCGCAGAAAGAAAAGTATTGATAATTTATCCTAGAGCCGCAACCCAGTCTTTATCCTGTACTCCTTGATACTTTCATTATTATCTTTCTAGTTTAGAAACACAAGAGAGAGAAAAATCTCAAAAACTCTCCTCAATAAAGTAGGTAATAATAGTATTTATTTAATTTTTACACAATGCCAGGAATTGCCTTCAGTTTTTTAAATGTGTTGACTAATTTAGTATCAGATCCACCTCTTGAGGTAGTTATCACTATTATTTGCAGTTTATAGATGAAAAAGTTGAAGCACAGACACATTTAGCAGTTAAGGTCAAACATGCAGTGATTGGCAGGACAGGATTCAAAGTCAAAGTCAAACCATCTGATTTAAGAGGCTGCCCTCTCAACCAATTCACTACGTGTGGTTTTACAAAGCATATTAGATGAAATAAATGCTAGGCATCCCAGGCATCTACATTTATAACAAACTCCATTTACTTACCTTGGATTGGGATGAATTGTTAGAAAGGAAATTCATTGTTAGTCTCAGACACTAATCCAGCTCTGTGATGTCAGATTATGTTGTCAGTGTTGCTGTACACTGCAGAACTAAGGATATCCTTTTAGATTCCGATGATCTTTGTCTTTCTAAACTCTTAGGCGGTGTACTTGCTAATGCCAATTCCATTTTACACTGTTGCAGATCCTCCATAGCTGCTGCATTAACTCATTGAAGTAAATGTTATTCCTCTCACCTTACTTTATCCCAGATTACAAACCTCTGTCACTTGTTGGACACAGTGAGCCTAGAACAGTAGTAGAGAACCTATGACTTACATGTTATTTGTTTTTCTTTTAAGATAAAAGATGTTAATGTATGAGTTGTTTTTCTAAATTAAAACCTCGATTTTCAGGTTTAATGGCAATGTTGGCACTTTGCAATAAATAAGTGGGTTTTGTGTTGCAGTTTGGTACTCAATCTCTAAAAGGTTCATTATTACTGGCCTAGAGTCTAACTTCCACATCTCCTAGGGTGAAGCTTTCTCTTTCTTTGGAGCTAGGGTTCCAAGTTGGAGCTACTTCCTCAATTTCTACGTAATGCTGTTGATGTACTCTTCCCATGGGCAAAGTTTCACCTTCACCCACAAGAATCTTCATTTTTATTGCTTTACCTTAGTTCCTGTTAACCACATTCCCTCTCTCAAGTTCCACAAGTAGCCTTTCCTTTCTTGCTTTCATGTTCAACTTTATTACTGTCTTGGTTACTTTTCTTCTTTGCTGAGACAAACACCTGACACCCAAAATTAGGGAAGAATAGGTTTATTTAGCTTACAGTTTCTGGAGATTTCAGTCCATAATCATCTGGCTCCAAAGCAGAGTGGCATGGCACAGGGGCAACACTTCAAGGCAGCAGCCAGAGTAAAAGAGAGAATAAGCCTCTTCTCTACCTCTATATTGTACATAGGCCACTCCCCGCCCCCCCTTCAGGGTGGGTGTAACACTCACAAAACATCCTTGCTCTCCTTTGCACAGGATGAGGATATTTACAAAGAAAGAACCCAGGCTCCCTGCTGAGTCTCTCAGTTAAACTTCTAAACTGTGCAAGTTGACACAATGTATTAACCATAACAATTATTAATTACTAAAGTTATGCATATAATGTCAAGTGCCCAGTGGTTTATAAAGACATAGGTATACAGTACATATGTACATACATACATACATTTGTGAATATGTGTCCTTTTCATATGTTCATAGGTCCAGCTCAATCTTGATGCTGTTCACCTGGGCTTGGCAGCAAGCTGTAGTTTGATTTCATGTACCCTCCATATGTCTTATTATTTTGGATTTTGATAGGCATTCCCTTCTCATGACAATGGCAGAAATGTGAATGTATAAAACATGTAGTGCTTAATTTTATACATCCACTTGACTGAACTAAGAGATTTACCAGATAGCTAGTAAAATATTACTTCTGGGTGTGTCTTGTAGGGTGTTTCTGAAAGAGTTTAATAATTGAATTAGTAAACCGAGTAAATAAGATTTGCCTTCATCTGTGTGGCAGGTGTCTTTTATCTACTGAGAACAAAAAGGAGGACAAAGGACAAATTACTTACCTATCTTGTAGAGCGTCAATACCCAACATTTCCTGTTCTTGTACATCTGAGCTCCTGCTTCTTGGGCCTTCAGCCAGAAGTGACGGCAACAACTTCCTTGGTTCTCCAGCTTATAGACAGCATATTGTATGATTCAATTCCCATAATTAATTTCATTGCCTCAATATAGTTCCACCATATATATAATATATATCCTATTACTTTTGTTTCTCTGGAGAACTCTGACTAATTCAAAGCCAAACCATTGCAATCCCATTTAAAATTTCTGATCATGTTATATCCACTAACATGCCACTGCCCAAAGAAAGTTGCTTAAACTGAGTGTCAATAAAACAGGAACATGTTTGTTCCAGTGGTAGCATTCCAACATCACATACCAGCCATTAAGGATAAATATTTCTATCACAAGAAAGAAGTAAAGAATTGGGAAAAACATCCCAATCACCACTAAAGAGAATGGAACTAAAATGTTCTAAAGTTCATCAGGGAAGTAAAAAATTAAAGATACAACCACAACTACAAACACACTCAGTCACCTTATCTTTGACAAAGGGGCCAAACATGTTCACTGGAAGAAAGACAGGCTTTTCAATAAGTGGTGCTGGAAAAACTGGCTTTCCACATGCCAAAAACTAAATCTAGACCCATGCCTATCACCATGCACTCAACTAAAGTCAAAATGGATCAAAGATCTAAATATTAAAACAGAAACACTAAATCTACTAGAAGACAAAGTAGGTAGAAACCTCAAAAACATAGGGGTAGGCAGAGAATTCATGAACAAAAATCAAACTGTACAGGAAATACTTCCCAGAATCAAAAACTGGGATCTTGTCTTATTAAAAAGTTTTTGCACATCAAAAGAAATCTCCTAGAGTGAAAAGAAAACCCACAAATTGGGAAATAATCTTAGTCAACTGTCTCTCAGGCAAACGACTTCTATCTAGAATATATAAAGAACTAAAAAAAAAATCAGGTCCCCAAATTTCAAAGGCTCAATCCAAAAATAGGCATCTGAAATCAATACTCACTTCTCAACTGAAGAAATACAAATGGCAAATAAATATATGAAAAAAATGTTCAACATCAATGATTATTCAAGAAATGCAAATTAAAACAACACTGAGATTCCATCTCACTCCAGAAAGAATGGCCAGAATCAAGAAAACAACCAATAACATATGCTGGAAAGGCTGTGGGGAAAAAGGAACCCTTCTCCACTGTTGGTGGGAGTGTAGACTGGTGCAACTGCTGTGGAAATTAGCGTGGAGATTCCTCAGAAAGCTGAGATTGGAGGTCCCATTTGACCTAGCTATTCCACTTCTGGGCATATTCCAGGAAGAATTGAAAACATCATACCACAGTAATATATATGCACCCATGTTTATGGCAGCACAATATGTAATAACCAAATCTTGGAAACAACCCAAATGCCCATCAACTGAGGAATGGATTAAAAAGATAAGGTATTTTCACACAATAGAGTACTACTCATCTATAAGGAATGATCACATTGAGGCTTTTATAGGTAAATGGATGCAACTTGAGACCATATTCATAAGTGAAATAAATCAAACTCACGTGTGTAAACACTGTATTGTCTCCCTGGTGTAAGAAACTGAAAGAGTAAATAAGATCCAAAATCTTCAAGAAATATTGTGAAAGGGTAAGAAACTGCTCAAAGGGGAAAAATAATTCAGATAGGGAAAAGGAGAAAAAAAAAAGAAAAGAAAAAAAGACAAATTTGTTTATATACACTTAAGATAGCTGAGTGTACTACTAATTCTATTAGTTCTTGAAACAAAACAGTTAACATTCATAGGATTAGATCAGTTTTGCATGTCTACATCTGGTAATCTGAGTAACTCTTTTAAAGATAACTATACAAAATAACAACCTTTGTTAAGTTACTACCACCTTATTTTGAAAGCCTATATTGTCATTGTTTTGAGTTTTCTGTTATCGTTGTTTATTTCTCTTTTTTTCTTGTTTTTTTTTTGCTTTGTTTTTCCCTCTTTAAAATAAAAAAATTTTTATAAGTCCAAGACACATGTTGATATTTCCAGAATAATCAAGAATGAATAGAAAAAGCATGTATATATCACTAAAAGTCAAACATGGCCTGGATCCTGGAGAGACATGAATTTATATATAAAGACTGAAGTAAGGCTGAGACTACGTTAAGGAGAGAAAAGCTCTGGAAACTTCAGGAATCATTTCAGTTAAGTTGAATTCAATACATTATCTGTATCATGCAACTCCAGGTTTCCAGGTTTGAGTAAAATTGTTTGAAATTTTGTTGACATAACATTCTTTAAAGGAGTTAATCCTCTTTCAAAATAGAACTCAGTGTACTTTTTCATGATATAAGGAGATTTGTGTCCATGGACACATGATGAATATTATGTCTTGGTATCTGACACAATCCCTTTTGTGCTATTCAGTAAAAGGTCATACATAGCCAACAAAAAGACAAGCTTATGCATATTAAACAGAATATTTGTGCTCCACTACATTTCTATTGGCACTTTTCTCAGCTTAGAGTCAAGAGGCAAAGGAATAAAATAGCTGCCTGTGTGTTCTGCTGCTTATTACAGCTTTTCCATCTGTATTTAATATTCACTGGAATTAGGTCAGCAAACAGGGCAAAGATCAGTCAGGGTGCATCATACTATCTAACATTCAACATACTGCTCAAGGAGCCTTAGCTGTCTTCAATCAGAAATCATAATATGAATGTCTTTTTATTTAGAGAATACGTAAAATTTGAATGCTATTTAAGAATGTTACTGCAGTTGCAAAGTCAAGAATAGTTTAAATATAAAGAATAAATTAGACCACAAGTTGTATGTTTAACTAAGCTATATATTAAGGTGACTTTTGCTGTTTGTCTCACTGGCTAAAATGGCACAAGGTGACCTATGTTTGTATAATAGTTTGCTACCCGTTGGTATTGATACTTTAAAGAGCACTAGAGTTTATTCTGTCTCATTCCTTCTAGCTAAGAATGCCTCTCAATTTTCTACATAAAATACATTTCTGAGTCCCATATATGTTAATATGTATATTTTTACCTTTTGCAAAAACTATAAACTTCCTTTACAGTTGTGGCTTTCCATGGAGGAATTGCATTCAGCCTTTTAGAATAGCTGAATCCTTTGCTTCCTGTCTTGGTTTTGGACTGCAGAGTTTCATGGAATTATAAATGTAGGATTTCTGATCTTATCTTGACGTGGTTTCTTGGCTTTCAATTGTATTTGGTAAATTTTCCCTCTCATTCTTCATTTTCAAATGTCTTTATCATCCCTACTCACTTTTCCTAACCTCAGCTTGACCTTACCCTGGACCCAGCAGGTAAAGAACCTCTTATCAGAGAAAGCAGAATTTATTAGAGATAAACTTCCTCAACTTCCTTACTCTAACTCTATGGTTATCAGTTTCATTAGTAGTGCAAAAAGGACCTCCGTTCTGTGCACAGCATGGAGTACTGGAAAAATCAATCATTTGAAATATCCTCTTTAATATCTATATAGTTACTTGGAATTTAATTTTTCCAAGTGTATCTCTCTTTTTGTTGCTTCTAAAACTACTTTGTCTCTTGAGTTGTCTGTTTACATCACCAGTACCACTTAGACTTTAAAAAGTGACTCTCTCTCATTTCATGATTCTCATTCTCTTCCCTCTGTCATTCCATGTTCTACACAAACTATTTTGTCTAGTAAATAAACTGTGAATTCTAAGAAATACTTTGTTTGTCCTCGTTGCTTTTCACCAGATTGCCATTTTTTTTTCCTTCCCAGGTAGTATCCTACTGTTGTTCATTTGACCTTCAGTAACTACTTCCTAAATGGATTTTCTCCCATCAGTGTCTCTTTTCTCCCCAGGTCATTTTATACACAGCAATGTAAGTTTATTGGTAGAAAAGAGGAAGGAAAGAAAGTAAGAAGGGTGCATTAGATTCTTCCTTCACTCAAAATTGTCAACTTCCCCTACAGGATAAAAAGTTCAAATATTTTTCTTACTCCAAGTTGCCTTTCGTGTTCTATAGCAAGTTTCCCATTCTGGAGTCATTACACCACTCTCTGCTGGGTACCCAATGCTCTTCTCAAGGCTGTTGTAGTGTTTCCAATCCAAGCCAGGCTTGCTGACAAATTTGGCATCTGATGTGTTCTGTCTGACATCCCCATCTTCATCCTTTTATCGGACAGATCCTATTCAGCTTTCTCACGCCAGGTCAAACGTCATCTGAGAAATCTTCTTTTATGTCCTCAGGTGGCATTTTGAAATATTTTGTGCTTCTACAGCATATTCCTCTTCTGTACTAAATATTTGAAATTGAAAATTATTTGTCTCAATAATTACTTATCTTCCTTAGTGTCCTGTTCACACCTCTACTAAATGTCTGTCAAACCATAGCGTATTATACTTAGAATCCCCACTAGATTGTGAGCTTCTTTTGGCAGGGTCTCTAAGTGTACTTTTGATTTCATTATCCCCAGAAACTAGGATATGTTCAGCACATAATGAATGTTCATACATGTTTGTAGAATAAAGGAATTTGTTCCCTCTTCTCCATTCTTCACTAGAGAAGAAAGATTCATTTCTTCCACTTCTTTTTACTCCACCTAAATACCTATGCCTGTCACCTAAAATGCATGATACATGCCTGTTAAACTAATTAATTCCCATTGGTTACACTCTGAATCCATTTTTTAAGATGGTTTACAGCAAGAGAGTGATAATTAATTTAGGAACTAAGGACATGAAAATGCTTCTCATTAGTGAAACTCAATATACTTGGTACAATTTATGCATTTGAATTTTTCTCAGTCTCTTCCCAAGGACAATCTCTTGATTTTAGAGTCATTGAGATATTAATTTACTC
>RJWT010034300.1:0-13707 GCA_004365215.1 Cuniculus paca
GAGGGAAGAAAGAAAAGAAACAACCTGCTAACAATTTTCTATTTTGGAGCGCTTAGGGCCTGGCTTATGCTTGGGAAATTGTTCTAGAACACAAGTTTAATCTTAATTAATGTTAGCTGTGAGGTTTTCTTAATCTCTCCACACTAATTTGATAAGCTAATGTAGCTACACAAAAAGAAAGAAAGAAAGAAAAGAAAAGAAAAGAAAGAAAGAAAGAAAGAAAGAAAGAAAGAAAGAAAGAAAGAAAGAAAGAAAGAAAGAAGTGCTATGTCTTCAAATGGAAGTTCTGATGTCAGAATCAAACTGAAACCCTAGAATTCAGCTTGGCTAGTTAGGACCATGGGAAAGGAGGAACACGAATCAGCCTGATTTGGGCCGAGACGTGCTGGTCATTTTTTGGACCTCACGAAGTAAGTCTGTACCTCTTCTAGAGCAGCCTGTGTTGGCTGTACCTTACAGAAAAAAGTCTGAGTTTTCTTTTTACTGAGCACAGCAGCCAAGATCGGCCTTGTCAATAACCCTTTTGATAAGCACTGGGACCGCCATGAATCCTAGGCACAGACCCATCCGCAGAGTGGAGAATGAGACTGCCCTCCTCTTGCTCTGCTGGATATGCAGTTATCAATGCCAGTTTACATGCCACTAATCGAACTGGAAAGTGAGACCACGGAGCTCAGATCTAAGATCTCCTTCCTCTGCGTTAATCTGCACCTGAACTCTTCCATCAGGCATTTGATTTGAGTTCGGCTCTGAAGAAATCTACCCTTGAAATAAATGGCAAAGACCAAATTCAGCAATAAGCAGAGGGATTTGACTGAATAAGAATAAAGTGGAAACTGAGTCAGCTCATCTGGAGAGTGCAGTCTTTGGGGTGCAGCCCCACACTCTCTCTGTGAACTAAGTGTGTTAGGCTTTCTTGGCCATAGGAGCTCAGCCCCAGCTACTCAGCTCCGTCCCTTGTGGCCCAAAAGCAGCCACAGACAATCACACAACATACAGATGTGACTGTACCACCCACCACATGATACTTTTATGGACACTGAACTTGAATCCCATATAATTTTCCTGTCTTTTGATATTTTTTCCCCACTGCAATTTACAAAATGTAAAAACTGTTCTGAGTTTGCAAGCCATACAGAAACAAGTAGCAGGCCAGCTCTGGCCCAAAGTCTGTACCTCGCAAAGACAATCTTGGAGAAGAATCTTGGTGACCTGAGTTCTAGTCCCAGGTCAGCCATGATGGTAACTCACAGGAAGCCTCCAGCAGGACACTTCCGGTCCAGAGCTCTTGCTCTGGCCTCAGCAAGGTGAAGGGCTGGGGCACACAGCCACCAAGTCCTTCAAAGACTCCTCCAATACCTCAGCCCCGTGGAGGCCAGCCACAGGATGTCACCCTGAGTGAGGACCACCTTGTGCTGCTAACTCATCTGGCCCCGTTCAAGGATGCTTCAAAATGTCTTGTTCCCATGTCACATTGTCCCTCATCAAAAGCCTCTCGATTTTTTAAGGAGAGGAAAATAATTGATAGAACTTTCCTCTGAAAGACATTTACCTAAACTCCACTGTCTGCAGCCTACTCAAAAGGAAGCGACAGAGCCGGGGGCGGATCTTGGAAACATCCAGACAGAATGAAAGACGGATAGAAGCTGCAAAGTTCATAGGGAATAAAATAAAATAAAATAAAATAAAACATAAAATAAAAATCAAGGTTATCAAGACAGCCCTAAAAGCCTCAATGTCCTACTAGCTGTTTCCGATAAAGAAAATCCAGGCTTTTCTTCCAGTTGCACTAAAACAGCAGGATTAATATTGATGCAGCAGGGGAAAAGCAAACAGACAGGCAGGGACAAGACTGCACCCAGCCTCCTCCGAAACACATGTAAAGTTGGAGCTAAAATGTCATATGCATATGTAATTTATATGCAAAACTCTCCTATCACAGGGCCCCTGGCTGCCAAGACGCCTCTCGTTACCTCCCCGAAACCCACTGAAACTCCTAATTTCGTATGATCAGTCACACAGCAAGGGCAAGTGTGTCTGAGGAGAACACGGAAACTTTCTTCAGGCCGGCGTAGCAAATCCTTCCCGCAAGTCGCTTCCCGGCCGCTCAGCAGGTTGCGGCAGGAAGACCTATATTTTGCTCCTGGGCAGACTCTGTCCCTGGCAATGCCTGACGGGAGCAGACTGCAAGAGAGGCTGCCAAGAATCCGAGGCTCTGATGATGGGAGCCAACCTCAGACTAATAATTTTATATCTCAATGTAAGCAAAAGAGTTCCATAAAAATAGACCGCTCTTAACAGGATGGTGTTCCGAGCAGAGAGGGCTGGAGGCGCGGGCGCCGCGCGGCGCCTTGCCCCTCTCTGCGGTACCTAACTTTAGCAACTTCCATATGTCTATTTGTCTGATCGCTGAACTCGGGGAAAGAATCGTTGAATGCGGTGTGACTCTTCAAACTCCCGCGCCTGGGCTCCTTCGGAGGTGAAATACCTATCGGTGTGTAGATAACACTTCCTTCTTTCGAGTTCCCAGGAGACGAAAAACAAACAAGCCCGAGGCTCGACTATCAGGATTTCTCATCAAATGTCTACGTGCTGGAGAGTGCGCAAGTGTTTCTGCTTGCAAATTAACCAGGAAAATATTGATGCCATGGAGGGCAGGTGTGGGAATGGGCCACTTACTCTAAAGTAGCATTTTTTTTCCCAATGTGCAAAGTTCGAGGGTACCAGGATGGCTCAGATGGCCAAGTGTCCCCATGCATGCAGATTCAGCTGTTTCTCCACTAAGATTCCTGGGGCGAAGGGGCAGAGGTCTATCTCCCCAAGGAGCTTCACGACTAGGAGCTACCCAGGGGGAGGCAGAAGCCAAAAGGGGCTCACTTTTTCGGCTCAGTGGGAGAGGGGGCCCCAGCTTCAACATCTGCACACAAATCAGCGTCTCCAAGGGAGTAAGGAGGGCTTTACGGGATGCTGAGAGGTCTTTGGCAGCCTTGTGCACTGGTGAGAAGCAGAAGCAATAGGATGCATACAGCAAGAGACTGATTTGAAGCAGGTGGCTTGTGGCACTGAGGGGACTGATGGGGACTGGCAAGTCCAAGTTCTGCAGGGCAGGCCAGCAGGCTGGAGGCTCCTCAGAAGTAACTGCCACAGTCTTGAGTCCAAAACCACAGGGCAAGCGGCTGGTTGGAAATTCAGACAGAAACCGATGCTGCAGTGTTGGGACAGAATTTCGAGTCCTTCTGGAAACCTCAGTTTTGGCTCCTAAATTCTTCTGACAGATTGGCTGAGACTCAAACACAGCTTCAAAACACCACTGTGTTTGCATGTGTGTGCATGTGTGTGCATGTGTGTAACCCAAGGCTGGCCTGGCTGAGCAGATACTTAGAACTCACCTGCATGTCTCACATGAAGAAATTAAATGAGGTGTGGCTAGAGCCAGGATCTGCTCAGCCAAAAGGACAAGGGACACCCGGCCAGAGCTGGGCTCCTGCCACGTGTTCAGGGCAGTGCTTGACCAGTTAAGGATGGCTCTTGCGTGGTGGAAGGGACAGGCAAGCAGATGGAAGCCCAGGATTGTGGCTGGTTCTCACCCACATCTCTGTTCGTCTTTGTATACTTGTGGGTACAGGAGAAAGACAAAGTGCTCTTTTGGTCCAGGTGAGGAACAGGAGGTAACATGCTGATGTTTCGCAGGTGGGGAGAGGTGGTCATGTGGGGATTTGGGGAAAGCCCTCCGCATCCACGTCTTTCTGGACACACGAGTTCATTCAGCAAGGACACCACCAGCTGTACAGGCAGCACAAAGATCCACACATAGTCACGTAAAACACAAAAGTATTGCATGATACATTTACATGAGATGCTAAATATGATGTTTAAACATCTCATGCAAATCTAGAAGGCCTGGCTCCCTGAAAAATATCTCACCTGTGAAGACATCGATTGTGGGAAACCTACAGGGTGACGAGAAGCAGGAGATCAGCACATGACTTCTAGCTCTGTCAAGATGGGCCACGTCCCCGGGTCAAGACACTGTCCCTGAAGGCTGCAGGGCTAATAGTCCACTGCAAACTTCAGAGCCAGCCTGACCAGACTCAGCTCCCAGTGCCACTTGCCAGCTGTGTGACTTCAAAGGCACATTGTAAGGACTCAGGTGACCCATTCAGAGCACTTAACACAGTACCCAGCATGCTGAGTGGCTCTTGCCTTCTACATCTTTAAATGAAGAAAAAAAAATGATAACGTCTGTAGCATCTGGTTCCCAGATTCACTGCAATCCACAGCAGAGGTAATAAAGGCACTGTGCCAGCAAGTATCGGTTATTCTACAGCCACTGGCTCACACAGGACAGACCCCAGGCCAGTGTCTCCAAGCAACGTGTGGCCTTGAAAACCCACATTCCCAGCCAATCCTCTGTGTTCTCATTTCTGCTGGGTGACATTTAAACCTTGATGGTGGTCCTCAAGCTAGTACCAGGGTGGGACAAGGGTGGGACAAGAGGGTCCAGAGAACAGAACAAAAAACAGAGCAATAGCAGCATATTCTGATAATAGAGGGAGGGGGTGTCGGAAATGTGATCGAAATATAAAATTTTAAATTTTTTAGAATTATGACAGTAAAAGACATATGGGGGAAGAGAACAAGAAGTCACCAAGAAGCAGCCCTCCCTGCAAATTTGCACCATGCGTGGGCCTCTGAGGGGAGAGCCAGATGCCAGCCCTTTCCAACCCTCAGGCTGGGAAACAAGAAGAGCCAGTCCCCCCAACCCCTTGGCCCCTGCCGTAAGTGACCTACTGATCTGGAGAAACACAGCCTGTGATGATAGCTATTGAGGTAAAACACAATTTGATGCTTGTAGTGTTTAGTGTTTCACTGACTTTGCAGGTCTAAAGCTGGTAGTCTGATCATCTATTCAGAGGGTAACGATATGCAATGTAGCATCTATGGGGGATCTCCTTCTGAAGGTGGTAGTCATTGTTAATTCCCTATTATCTTGTTTCAAAATCCTGTATCATTTTCATTGTTTTGTTGGGTTGGGTTTTATTTGATTTTATTATATCTGATGGCATGGGCAGCTATTTCAAAGATAACAAGATATATTATGGTAGCCATTTTGGATTACTATTATCTTGTTTTGAAGTCCTTTATTGCATTCATTGTTTTGTTTTTATTGGTTCTATTCTGTTCTGTTTTGTTTGATTTTTACTATGTCTGAAGGTATCTGCAGCTATTTTGAAGACAACGAGAGGCATTATGGTAACCATCATTGATTTCCTATTGTTTTGAAGTCCTGTGTCACTTGCACCAGTGTGTTTTGATTGGTTTTGTTCTCTTTTATTTTGCTTGGTTTTATTTTCTTTAAAATAAAAATAAAAATAATTAAAAAAAAAAAAAGACATACAGCCATGGATATAGCTCAGCAGCACAAGTACCTGCCTGGCAAGCACAAGGTCCTGAGTTTGATTCCCAGTACCAAAAAAAAAGAC
Organism: Cuniculus paca; assembly: GCA_004365215.1. Classification (NCBI taxonomy): domain Eukaryota; kingdom Metazoa; phylum Chordata; class Mammalia; order Rodentia; family Cuniculidae; genus Cuniculus; species Cuniculus paca. Next base: position 5,484 of record RJWT010034300.1, read on the forward strand.
ACATAGTTCCGGAAGTTCTCTTTCCAAGGTGTGACCAAAAATATGGTGAATACTGCTGCCAAGCACCATCTAACAGAATGGCAGACCCTTAAAAAAGAAACTGTGTTCTCATCCACCTTTTTCACTGGATCCACTCCTGGATCTTCCCCAAAGTCAAAATAAGCATGAAAAGTCAACATCTTAAATCAGTTCAGGATATTGAAGCAGCCACAGTACAACGAAAGACACTCATGAAAGAGGACTTCCAGAACAACTTCAGGAAGTAGAAAGGATTATGGGTTAACTGCATTGGAAGTGAAGGGGAGGGTTTTGAGCAGTGTTAATTGCTGTGTGCCTTTTACTGTCATGTTTTGTAAATTGACACCTTTGCTGTATTAGTCTATCACACCTCATATTCAAAATGATGTACAAAGAGAAAAGGAGAGGGAATTCTTTTACAGTCCTAAGTGATCTGCACAAAAATATCAACTGATCTAACATCTGTATAGTTGGAGACCTCAAAAGAGAAGAGAGGTTGGGATAGAAAACATTTTTTCAGTACAATGAACAGAAGTTTATAAAATTGATACAAATATCAACTCATGTTCCAAGTTTTCCAAGCAACAACAATCATGAATAAAATGTACACAATGCTAGGCACATCATGTCAAACTGTTGAAAATAAAAGACAAAGAGAAAATTTTAAAAGCAGCCAGAGGAACAAAACCAATTACACATAGAAGAACAGTGGCGAGAGTAATACTGTTCTCCTCTCAGAAACAACACACATCAGAATACAGTGGAACGGTGTATTTAAATGCTGGGGGTAGGAGTTGTTGTCTATTATAGCCAGCAAAAATATCCTTCCAAATAAACACATTTTCAGATCAACAGAAGCTGAGAGGTTTATTGTACCAGATCTACAGTCTAAGAAATGTTACAGGGAATTCTTCATTAAAGAACAATGACACCAGAAGGAAACTTTAATCTGCAAAGGAATAAACAGTCTCCCCAAAATGGGAACTATACAAATAACATCAAAAGATAGTTTTCTCTCTTTTCTTACTTTAAAAGATAATTCATGTTTTTTTTTAAAGTTAATAACAGGGCTGGGGGAAAGCACCTACCTGGCAAATACAAGATCCTGAGTTTGATTCCCAGTACTCCCCCCCAAAAAAAGAGAAAAAAAATTAATAACAATATATTTTGTAGCTTATAACACATGAGTAAGCACAATATATGATAATAAAATAAAGAAAGGATCAATGGAAGTTTAGGGTTATAAAGTTCTTACAGTAGAGGAGGCATCGTATAATATTCATTAAGGTTAAAGTAAAAATACATATTGCAATCCCAAGAACACTATTTTTTAAAAAAATAACACAGACGTATAACCAAAGAGCCATTGCAGAAGTTCTGTAAAATCAAACACAGAGAAGACAAAGAAGGAGGAGGAGAAGAGAAGAAGGAAGAGTAGGAGAAGGAGAAGGAGGAAAGGAAGAGGAGAAAAAAACAGGAACAACAGTCCTATGAGACAAATGGAAAATCACTATCAAGATTGTAGCCTTAACACCCACCACAGTAATAATTCCATTAAATATAAGTGAACTAAATATTTCTATTAAAAAGCAGGGATTTTCAGCCTAAAGACAGTAAGACTCAAGTTGTTATGGAGTGGCACACGCCTGTAATCCCAGCACTCAAGAAGCTGAAGCAGGAGGATTACTGCGAGTTCAAGGCCAGCCTTTTGACAAGCTGTGTACTTTTGTAAAAAAGAAGAACACGTCCTGAGCTCAGAAGTTTCTGAGAGACAGAGAGGAATTCAGAAACCCACACTAACACAGCCACCCCAAGAAAGTTCAAGCACTCATTGGATTCCAGATTTAATTCAGAGGAAGAAGACAGAACATGAAATCACAATGCAGAGACAAGGGTGAGCCCACAACTCTCAAGGCTGACCCATGCACTGAAAGATGCCAGTAAGTAGAGAAGGTGGGGAGGACACTGCTCAGAGAGAGCTAAGCCCAAGCTCTGGGGCAAAAGGGTTAGCAAGACAATAGCATGGCTGCATGACCTGGCGGGCACTGTGATAGTGATAGCCCCAAAACCAGTACGACTCTGTCCAGAGGGCGAGGCGAAGTGACCAGGTGGGCAACACGATGGGGTCTGAGGGCTCCTGGCTGAGGACCGTGAGCCATAGGGAGTAGCGAGCAGGGATTTGGCTTGGATCCTTCCTGGCACCCAAAATACTCCTAGTCTATCCAATTCTGGGTATGGCTGGAAACCCAAGTTTTTATTTATTCGTTTCTACACTATCTTGTAATGAATTTGGGGCAATGTATAAAAATATACTCAGCACTAAAGAAGGAAATATGTTTTGAGGAAATCAGGCAGAGGGAGGAAAGGGAAGCAAAATCATAAAGACTGGGGTCTGCAGTACTGAGCAGATTCACAGAATTTTTAGAAACGAGCCCCCAAAATGCTTTCGAGGCTCTGCAGAACCATGACAAAGAAACACAGCAAGCCCCTTGAGGTAGCAGATTGGGCACTGCCAGACCAGCTCATGAGTCCAACATCTCTAAGAAGCATCAAGCAAACAGAAAATTGCCAGGGGTTGACAGTCTGCAAACACTGGGACATTTCCTTCAAGAAGTTGTTATGGAGTGCACATGCCTGTAATCCCAGCACTCAGGAAGCTGAGGCAGGAGGATTGCTGCAAGTTCAAGCCCAGCCTGAGCAGCATAGTTCAAGGCCAACATGGGCTACATCGCAAGACCCCATCTCAAAAAAAAGTTGTTATGAAGTTTATTCTAGGTGCCAGGCACTGAGCTAAACACAAGAGGAAAAGGTCAAACAAATCAGCAGACCCCTTCTGCTTGTGTTCAAGGGGAGCAAGGCATATATTTATTCATTCATGCATCCAGGCAGCGTTCTAGCTGCTGGGTTACAGGTGTGAACAAATAATCAGATAAATAAATGGAACAAGTGTCATGAGAGGACAGGACAGAAAATACTAGGAAGTCGACCTTGAATCAGGGACCTGACCAGGTTCTGAAGGAAACTGGAAATCTGAGAAGTGAGAAGTGACATTTGAACTGAGCTTAGAGGAACAGGAAAAGTATGAGTCAGGTCAAAGAGGACATTGCACTGAACAGCATGCCGTAAGTATCTGATGAGCAAGAAGCCAGGGCCAGAAGGAGACTGCAACAGAGAGCGACAGAGCAGGGGCTGAGCAGGCAGGATCCTGCTGACTCCACGACAGACTCAGGACCCACATTCTAAGAGCAAGTGTGATGACTGAGAGGTGTCAGGAGGTGATGCAGTCAGGTTTGTATGTCTGCAGGGCCATTCTGTGTGGGGAACAGATTGGAGGGAAGTGGCTTGGACGCGGGAGGACACATAGAAGGCTCTGCAGGAATCCAGGACGCAACAAGGCAGTTTGCAGAGCTGGGCTTATGTCTTTGTTTTTTCTTGTCTCTGGGACAAAATACCGGACACCCAAAGTTAAAGGAGGAAAGGTTTATCTCACTCAAAGTTTGTGGAGGTTTCAGTCCATGCTCAGCTGACTCCTAGGCAGGGTGGCAAGGCTGAGGGGAAACCATTCAGGGTAGAGGAAGACAGAAAAAGCAACAAAAGCAAAAGGGAGGGGCAAAAGAGCAAGCCTCTTGCCCTCCCTTATGTCGTATGCAGGCTCCCTGCCCCAGGACAGGTGTAGCCCTCACACTCATAATCCCAGCATTGGACCATGACTCAATCACAAACTCTAGAAGCCCACCCCCATGACCGCATGAGGCTTTAGGGGGACATCCAGACACAAACCATAACAGTTTATAAAGCAGGCTTGCAGGAAGCAGAATAGCAGGCTGCATCCCCTGCTCAGCCCTGTCCTAAGCACCTCTCCCCGTGACCCTGGGATGCCCTGGGATATTAAGGTGAGAAAGACAGGGCTGAGGTGCAGGGACATGTCCCATGCATCTCCTCGTACTGATTGCTCCTTCTGCTCCTCCAAAGACAGCCATATGTCACAATCCCTCCCCTTCTCAAAATGATCGCCTCCCACCTGCCCCAAGATTCTACCTAAAAATGCAATCTGCACCTGACAAACTATGCTCCCCAAGGATCTCCATTCCCTTCCCTGATTTGCCTCTTCTACAACACTCATCATATTCTCTAAAAATCCACTGATTTTTGTATGCTCCATTAAAATGAAAGCTCTGTGAAAAACAGGAATTCCCGTCCATGTGTATTCACCTCTGTCTCCGGGGTGTGCGGTGCGTAGTAGGTGCTCAAACACAGTCCTCCCATGGATGAGGAAATCATGTCTGCAAACCAAGTAGCCCATGTTCATCACTCAAGGAACGAAAGCAACCAGGCTTTTGATAACACCAACACTCATTTTGAAATCTGTGATATAAAGCCCTACTCCCAGTGCCCCTTGCAACTCTGGGCATCTGCTTGAAACTATTTCTTTCAGCAGCAGCACTACTTGCTTCAACATTTGTGAGAATGAAACGACTTGGGATTAAAATCATGACCTGACTTCTCCAATTAAGTGAGCAGAACCAAAGCACCTGGGTCCACAGAAGGACCACAGGCATGGCTTCTGCTTCCTCCCTGAGGACAAGGTCTGTGGAGGTGTCCACTCTCCACCAAGCTTCCCCAAGGCCCATGTTGCTGCCACCAGGCTGACCTGAGGGTGAGACATGCCATACTTCCCTCTGCCGCTCAGCAACGCATTGCGCATTTATCTATGTTGCCGCTGCACGCAAAGAGTTGGAATTGGAAGGAAGGTAAATAGGACGTTTTGATTGTGAGTCAAATTTTCTCGTAGCACAATTGAAACCCCATTCATTCTGTTCTCACTACATTGATCGGTAATTTTCATTTTCTAATTTCAAATAAAACCTCTTGCTGCAGTCACAGTGGTCAGCTCCTGGCTGTAACTTTGCAGCTCATTTTAGCTTCCTCGCGTAAAGACGTTCCGTTACCATCACTCTTAAGTGGTAATTCCACTTTTCCAATTAGATTGTGGGAACGAACCAGATAAATGGACTCTTATCCCCCAAGCCATAATCTCAACCTCGCCATGGAGCCGGGACAATGAATAACTCAGAAGCTCCCCGTCGCTCTGCTCCAGAGCCAGATCCTACAATCCTGGCCAAAAGGACCACACTCAGAGGTCCAAGGCATCACGGAAACTTGACATGAGCACTGAGAGCTGATTTGGAAGAGTTTCAACTTCCACCACTGCAAAGCCCGAACCACAAAAGGCCTGGGACTGGGCTTGTGTTCAGCACCAGCCCAAGAGTCTTGTGCTCCTCCTTGCAGGAAAGGGGTGGCTGAATTCAAAAGGGCAGGAGCAGCTCCCATGGCCACAAGGAGACTGGTGGGGATCCCCCCCGCCAGCAGCATGGGGCCAGCACCCTACAACAGTCACCGGCCATGCTGAGACATCTCAGAGAGAGGGGTCCCCGTCAGAAGAGGTGCTGTGCTGACTGCCTGGGGGCACCCCTCAGACCTGTCCTCTGCGGGCACCATGGGCCAGTTCAGGGGCTACAGACGGAGTCTCAAGTCCTCTGTCCAGGAAGCAGGGACCAAGAGCTTAGCTTCCCCATCGCCAGGTCCAGCGTCATCTACCCCCTGTCTGAAAATATGTGAAAATTTACAGAAACGAACACTTCCTAAATTTTAAATGACTTTCATTACTGTATGTCATTATCATTGTTCCATTTTATTATTAGTTGTTGTTTGTCGCTTACTGTGCTTAATTTCTAAATTAAAGTTTTTCATAGATTTGTCTATATTTTCTAAAAAGCAGAGGCTCCATGTGACCCGTGGTTTCAGGCACTGGGGGTCTGGGAACGTGTCCCCCTGTGGATCAGGGGTCCCTGGACTTTCAGTCTCAGGCGCTTGGCAAGGGCTGCAAAGCCCACGCAGCAGGCCAGCAGGAGCTGAGAGAGCAGTGGGGGCCGGGGTCTCTTTCCGCCCACTCTCACACCTGCAGCGCCAGGGTCACAGCCTGAGGACGGAAAAGCCCCGCAGACGCCCACCGCGGCAGGCAGTGTGCATCGCCAGCTGCCATGCCCAGCCTTGGGAAGACAGGATCCAGGAGGACCTCCGAGTGAGGCAGGAGCACAGAGCCAGCGCCTCTCAGCTGCCAAGTGCTGGCGACTTTGGGGGATGAGATCACACTCGACAGAGGTGGCTTGAGGTGTTCCGCACCCCCTCAGCCTCGAGAAGGGATAGCACAGGTGCTAATGCGAGGCAAAGCTGTGGACCCAGCTGCCTGGGCTCCAGTGCTCCAGGAGCTGTTAGCTCCAGTTTTGCCCAGGCCTGGAGGGAAAAAGCCATCTAGAATTGTCTACTGGGGCTGCGGGGATGCACCCCAAACCCAGCTGGGGACCCAGAGGCAGGGAGTGTCTCACACAGCTCCAGGGTGGCTGGACACAGCTGTTCTGAGACAAAGGGACATATGCCAGGCTTGCAGAGCTGTCCTTGAGGGGCCCTCTCCTGAGTGTGGGCACCAGCCCCATGCGTGTGAGGAAGGCAGCCTGGGAGCCCCAACTTCCAAGAGCCACGCCGCTTCTCTGGGTCCCAACCGCAGCACCACATTTTCAGGGAAACTTACAGCTCCCCAGAAAGATCAAGGTTGTTTGCTGATGATGAGCTCACCCAGCTCAGTGACCTGACCATGTGCTTTTGTGTGCACGTGTGTGTGTGTGTGCGTGCGTGTGCATGCATGATAAATTCACAACTCACCATTTTAACCATTCTGAAGTGCACAACTTGGTGGATTTTAATGCATTCACCATGCTGTGTGACTATCACTGTCATCTAGATCCAGATCATTTTTCTCATACCCAAAACAAACCCATTAGCAGTCCTTTCCCATCCCCCCAACCCTTGGCCCCTGGAAAGCACCAATCCACTTCGGATCGCTATGAGTTTGTCTGTTCTGGACACTTTGTATAGGTGGAATCGGACAACATGTGGCCTTTTGTGACTGACTTTACTTGCTTAGTGTACTGTTTTCTCTAGGTGCAACTATGTTGCAGGATGTATCAGTGCTTCATTCCTTTTCATAGCCAAGTAATGTTTCATTGTTTGCATATATCACATTTCTTACATATTCACAGATATTTGAGGGGTTACTCCTTTTCATTATGGTAAATAGCGCTCCAGGGAACATTCATGAGCAAGGTTTTTTTGCACACCTGAGTCTAACTGGGGTGAGTATAGCTAGGCTGGAATTGTTGGGTCGTATGATAACTCTGTGTAACATACAGGAGACTCTGTAACTATTTTCTGTGGCAGCTGTGAGCTTGTCTTTTAAACAACCCTGCTGTGGCATGGAATCATGCCTTTAAGTGGCCTCGGGTCACTATTAGTCTTGCTTTGTGAGGCTGCACACACCATGCACAGGGTCCAGCCTAGCCCCATTACTTCTGTCTTTCCAGGCCCTCTGACCTTTCCACTGTGCTGCCACAATCAAGCAGCACGGCTTCCAGGCAAGCACTGCCTGCTTGGAGCTCTCACTGGTTCATGTGACCAATGTTAGCTGAGCACATACTGCAGGCCAAGCCAAGGGTAGGTGCAGGAATCCCCAGCATGCAACAAAAGCACAAGTCCCTGCTGGGCGGTTTTCATGGAGGAGGAAGGGAGGCCTCACTCTGCACCATCTTCGTGGCCTTCACCCCGTGGCTCCTGTCCTGTCCTCTCTCCTCCTAGTTCTCACCCTAGGCATCTCTGGGAGCAAGAATTTGCAAGGGATTGGATGCAACCTATTGGACTCCTGGATGCAACAGTGATGGTACTGCTTTTGGGCATCTGGGCCAAGGAAACAATAGCCTTGGTGATGAAGCTAAATCACCCCCAAAAAGACATGATTACCTCTTGGTTAGGGGTCTCTAAAGGAGCACAAACAATAGAATGCATGTGTGTAGAAGAATGGATGGATGGATGGATGAATATGTAAGTAGATAGATAGCTGGATGAATGATGGATACATAGATGATAGACAGACAGATAGATAGATAGATAGATAGATAATAGATAGATAGCTGGATGAATAAATGGATAGATGATAGATAAATAGCTGGATGAATGGATGCATAGATAGATGATAGATAGCTGGATGAATGGATGCATAGATAGATGATAGATAGCTAGATGAATGGATGGATAGATAGATGATAGATAGCTGGATGAATGGATGGATAGATAGATGATAGATAGCTGGATGAAT
>RJWT010034301.1:0-13709 GCA_004365215.1 Cuniculus paca
TCATGAAGTTGTTTCTTTACTTCAGTTGACATCACTTCAGACATTTCAGGTGTGCGACTCCTGATCTCTTCCATGTTTACCTCTCCTGGACTTGCACTGCTTGGGTTGGGTGTCAGAGACTGCCTTTTCCTTCTTCATCTTGACATATTCCTGGTTTCTTCCATACACATGGGTAGTGGGGTCCCAGGCACTTCTAGCATTGGGTACAATTACTCTGAAGCAAGACTTCTCAGCCTCTTCAGCCAGAGCTGGCCACGGGCATCTGATGGCAGGTGCCTGTGCCTCTGGACTGAGCTGGGCACCAGCCCACAAGGGCCCCCAGAGTCTGCAAGGAGGCGGAGCCAGCCAGGGCCTGTGGGCCCAAGCTGGCTAGTAACCCATGTGATGCTGTCTAGAATGCACAGGGGAGCAAGACCCAGTCCAAGCAACTTCTGAGGATGCACACCCAACCTGGAGCTGCTGGAAGAAGCTGGCAGCAGTCCTGGCCCTGGGCTTATCCTGCCTGACTCCAAAATGACTTCCAGCCAATCGCTGTCTCCCACAGGAGGACTGAGTCCCCTAGGGTAGGAACTTCTGTCTGTTTTACTCCCTGACTTTTCTCAGCACATTTAACAGTATCCATCATACAATAAATATTTGTTAATTAGTGAATTAATGAAGACATCTTCCATGTTTGAAGAAAAGGTGAGAATTTTCTGTGTGCTCCACTCAGAAGTCAGATTTTTAACTTGAGAAAACTGTAATCTCTTCTATTGGAGGAAATTATATACAAGCACCTGGACAGAAATACTGATAGAGTTGTCCATCTTCCTCTCTACAACTGGTCATGGGACAAGGCTGGTCAAATACCTATTTGACACTTCAGTTCTCTTATCTCTACTCACCAGAACCATGGTCAGCTGGAGTTCTTTACTTGTTAAGGTAATCCAGGAGGAGCTCAAGCATTTAGTGATCTGCCCACGTGGGGGGGGTTGGTATAGTTCTTTGTTAACTCTAGATACCCAAAGAGGCAAGCTCACAGTCCACAGGGTTCATGCCAGTCAGATATGAAGCAATGTGGAAACAGGTGTTCAATCAAATTCAGTGTGCACACACGTGTTCACTGCAGCACAGCTCACAGCTGCCAAAAGGTAAAAACAGCTCAAATGTCCATCAATAGATAAATGCGTAAGTGAATTGTAGTATATTCATAAGCATATTACTCACCTACAAAAGAGAATGAGAACTGATACATATTACAACATGGATGAACCCACAAACATTATGAATGTGAAGGAAGCCAGGCACAAGGGTCTCTCGCTGTGAAACTGCATTTATAGGATGTATCCAGAATAGGTGAATTCATAGACACAGAAAACAGATTGGTGGTTGAATGGGCTGGGAGAGGAAGAATTGGGAGCAACTACTGATGGTCATATGATGTCCTTTTGGAGCAATGAAAATGAATTGCAAATACAGATGTGGAGGTTGCATAGCCCTGTGAATGTACTAAGTACCACCAAATTGTTCACCATAAAATAGTTAATTTCAGAGTTTGTGAATTTTACCTCAATAAAAACAAACCAACAAGCAAAACCCTCTATGGTCTTGCATGCAGAGGTGTTTACTGCACATTTACAAGACAATTTGAATGAGTGTTCATCTTTAATGTTGTACGTGTCATGGAAACCCCTTTGAGAGGCAGAGCCACGTTTTTAGTGAGAAATTAACACAAAAACAAAGTCTTTTTTTTTTTTAAGAGAACAAAACAAAACAAAACAGAGTTAAACACAACAAAGCAGATCAGAACAGACCATTGTAAGCAATACAGGCCTTCAAAACAGTAACAGGAAATCAACAATGACTACCCTAATGTCTCTTGTTTTCTTCGAAATGGTTGTTCATGCATTCACACACAATAAACTCAAGCAAAAGAAGATAATATAAAACCAGATAAAACAAAAGAGTGAAAGCATTACAGGCCTTCAAATCAGGCAATAAGAAATCAACAATGGCTACCTTAATGTCCTTTTTCTTCAAAAAAGCTGTTCATATATTCTTGCATATTGCAATCAAATAGTAGAAAACAGACTTAAACCAATCAAATCAAAGAATAAAAGCATTATTGGACTTCAGAACCTGAAGACAGGACATCAGCTATGGCTACCATAATGTCTCATTTTCTTCAATGTAGCAGTTCATATCTTGATACTTAATATAATCTGCTCTTTTAAACTCTTTAGGAGTAGTTCTAAGCATGTATAAGCGTATACTTGTACGTCTATCCTTTCTGTGCTAGAGGCCATCGCAGAACAAAGCACAAGAAAAACAAAAAAACAATAAAGACAGATAAATAACAATAATAAAGAGTCCAAAACAATAACAATATAGGCTTTCTAGACTAGGTGATGGGAAGATACCAAAGGTGGTTATTATGTATAGTTGTCTTCAAGAGTTGCTCAGATTACCAGGTATAGGCATACAGAATTGGTCCAGTCCTGTTTTGTTCTAAGAACTAATAAAATTAATAGTACAATTATCTTATCAACCTTAAATCAGTCAATCAATCAATCTATCTATCTATCATCGATATATATCTTTTCTTTTCCCTTCCTTCTTTTCTTCTATGTTTTCTTTGTAAGTCTGAAGCCCTATGGATCTACAAATTGAGCAGGATCATTTCATGAAATGAGTGGTTTAAAGCAGAATAACAGCCCAAATTTTAGATGATCACAGTTGGTTGATTTGAAGATAGGATAGCATAGGTACCCTTCCATTGTGAGACCCTCGTACAGACTGCAGGAGGACACTTAAGCAGAGGCAGAGCTGGTCATGTCTCAGTTTGTCAGAAGGCTTGCTCTGTGTTCCCCACAGGATTGGTATTTGACAAAATCCCATATGTAGTTTTGTCCCATGCATTCTTCTTGGCATTTATATCCCAATGAGTGTTTTAAGGGACATTTAATACTCATGTTTCTGGTTCATTTTCCCTTAACTCATCGAAATGGGTTTATGAAAGATTGCTTGATCTCTACCAGGGCTCATTCACGAGAGACATGAGGCTGTTACTTTCCAGAGTTGTGCTTTGCCAAGAGTTTGGGGAGTTAACAGCATGACGTTTGAGCTTCATTTGAGGCACCTGACCCTTGAGTCCTAAACTTGGCTGAGGAAGATTTCCTGCCCCCCAGCCTAATAAAACTCATTAATTAACTGTCAGACCAGCTGTGTAACAAGTGAACTTTTAGTGGCTGTGCCATTTTCTTGGTTTCAGGCCAGAAATGACAAGTATAAAACTTATACCACTAGTGAGACGTTTCAGAGAGAAATTGTTGTTTGCATAATAAAGCGTTGCCTTCTGAATCAAATGTGCATTGTGGGGAATGTATTTTTTTTTTAGTTAACATGTAAGTAAATCTAGTCCCAGCTGCTTTCTTAGGGTTCTTCTACAGATTTTCTACAGCAGGCAGCAGGGAGGTAGGAGTCTCTGTGGCTGCACTCTCTGGTACTGTCTTCCTTTCAACTTGGACTGGGTACTAAACCAAGAAATTCATAGAGAGTTGGGCATGGGGAAAGATTCTGTTAAATGGTTAAGTATTTAGGAAAGCAGAGAAAAATCTTAGTATCCTTTAGTATCCTTTTCAGCCCCAACACTTGGGAATTCAGCATGTGTTTGAACATTTTCCATGATGGGACACATACTACTTATGAGGATAATTTATAAGATGATTGGTCCACAGAAAATATGAAAAGTCCTTATACTAGAGGAAAATTTGACATCTTTCTGTGATTTGAGCCACTACTTAGACTTTGGGCACACAGATCTAGTCTCATACAACATACACATGACAAATATTGACAACAAATGTGTATGTACTGCATTCCTAGTTTTCTCTTATTCTAGTTAAACACACTCAATTCCTTCAGTTTTCATACAGAGGTACATTTCATGTTGTCCAAACGCTTCTGCTCATCATTTCATCTGAAGTGCCTCTCTTAAAGTGTTGCATCCAGGATTAAATATATATGCCAGACCTGGTTGGGACAGAAAGCTTCTATTAATATGGCTGTGGGTTACATTAGCTTCACAAATGTTGACATGAACTGTGCTTATATGATTTTTATGAAGTATTTCTCCATCTGCTCTCCCCTTTATACTCTGTATAACACAAATGAAGGGCGGTGCATGATTCAAATAAAAAAGGAACAATGAAGTCATTGTTCAGATTATTTTGCTCTTGATTTTACCTCCCATTGTATTAATTGCCATCTCTCATTGATGGATAGGCATAGATTCTATATGTACCCCAGGTCATTGATGGGGGAAAAAAAGTTGAGCTGAGTAGGGCCAAATACAAAGCCTTTTGATCTCAATAGAACTGGCAGTTTTTCTACAAGTGGTAAACAGTAGCCCTAGAGTACAGTTATTACATCTACAAATCATTCCAAATGTAGTGTACTTGAGAATGTGTCTGATGGAGGAACTGTTCCTCTGGTGAGGAGATTTATTTCAAGGAAAAGACAGTTCTCAGTCTCTCTTTTCTTTTCTTTTCTTTTTTTTTTTTTTTTTGGTCTTTTTGAGACAGGGTTTCACTATGCAGGTCAGGCTAGCCTCGAACTCACTTTGTAGCCCACCCAGGCTGGTCTTGAACTCACAGCAATCCTCCTGTCTCAGCCTCCTGAGTGCTGGGATTACAGGAGTGCGCCACCATGCCCAGCTAGTTCTCAGTCTTTATTGTTGCACCCAGTGAATTATAAAGAATGTAAAATATTCTGTAAATATGTGTTTGAGTGTGGGAATCATCTCCTGGTATCCCATAAAATCCACCTGGGAAACACTGAGCTAATTCTATTATCACACTGCACACACATTTCCAGCCTGTTCTACAGGATTTAAACACGGTGTTTTATTGAGTCTCGCTGTGACTGAGATGCTCCATGCCTCCAGCCTGCTGGTGCTCTTCCACCCAGGAGCTCTATCAAAGCAGGAAACAAAGGGTGAGTGTTAAGAACAGAGCCAAATGGTTGAGAACTAATCAAAGTGAATGTTGCCTGGTGGACAGTCAGAGTCAAGAGATCTCAAATCTTGAGGTGGCCAGACCATTACTTTGAAGAATGGAAGACAAGGGTCAAATTTTTAATTCATAGGTTGATCCAATTTGCCAGCAAAGACTCAGAAGGAAAACCCAAGCACTGAGGTCAAGACAGTGAGCAGCATGTGCAAGAGCAGTGGCAGCTGGGATGCAACTCAAGGTCCCATGGCCTGGGCACTGCCGTTCATGGCACTCAGGCCTGCGTAGCCCAAATCCTGACAGACAAAGAACTAAGAAGCGTCTTTCCCTTATCTACCGCCAACATTGTGCTGTCTCCCCGGCTGGTCTAGACTTTGTTCTTCTAAGCTAAGGATGAAAACTATAAACTCTGTTGCAGTCCTTAGGACCCTTAATTATTTTGGACTTTATCCCTCCTGGATTTTCTTCTTACTTTTTTCTATTTTTTTTTTCTGAGACAGAAAATGCAGTTCAGGCTGGCCTTGAACTCACCCTCCCAAACGCTGGGATTATAAGCATGTGCCACCATGCCTGGCATAGCTTTCTTCCTTGTCATCATTGGTTCTCTGTTCCATACTTCACCTCCTTGTATTTCTGTGTTTTTAGCCCTTTAAATGTCTTATATGCTCATTATTAGCATTTGTTCTTGAATTTAAACAGCAATATCCTATAGCTTAATTTATTTGTGAATGAATGTATTCCTGAACAGAATTGTTTTGTTAAGTTCATTGATATTTGTAAAACCCATGGGAAGCTTGAAATTTACTTCCAATGGATCTTTTTCTGTAAAGTTGAAGAATAGTTTTATAAGTCAAATAACCTACAATTGGCCAATTTTGTAAGTGTGCAGATTTAGTTTTCTTAAGTCATGGCTATCAAATCAGTAGTTTATCAAGTAGCAGAGGGTCTGAAACAGTTGAACAGAATTAACTGATATGACTTCAGGACTGTGTTAAGCATTACAGTATGATTTAAGATTGGCACTTAGTAAATTAAATGAGATCATTTTGTAACTACTCATCATATTGGGTTGACTCTTAATGTGTAATGTGCATGATATAATAATAGATCTACATTAGCCCAGGTGCTTTTTCCTATTGTTGCCCTTAACATCATTTATTCACCATGTCTTAGTCATTTTTCTTGTCACCAGGATAAAATATCTAGCACATGCAACTTGGAAGAGGAAAGGTTTATTTGGTTTACAGGTTGTAGAGGTTTCAGTCCATAGTCAGCTGACTCCAAGGCAGGGCAGCACGGGAGAGGGGCGTGGTAGAAGAGAGCTGCTTGTGGCATGGTTGCAAGGAAGCAGAGAAAGCATGGGAGGAGCTGGGAAAGGAGATATTGTATACTCTTCCAGGTCACTACCCTGGTGACTGCCTCTTCAGACCAGACCCCACATCCTAACAACGAGTCAGCTATAATGCCCCCAATATTCAGTACCTCTCAAAAGCCAATGAGGCTTTTGGGAACATCTAGATAAAAACTACAACCCAGCCAATCCAGAGTGCATAGAATAGTCTAGAAACTGGGTATTTGAATGCCCCTGGCTTAATTCACATCATACAATTACTTAGAGGAATTCATTGCCAAGCACCCAATCCTAAATCCTTGCAAATATGTTAATTACTAATTAGATGAGAAGAGACACCATCCAAGAAATCAAGCAGGCCTGCAGGCATTCTGGAATCCAACTGGAAAGAAAGAAATATAAACGAGAATTTCACAGATGTTGGAGCACAACCAGGTACTCTTTATTTGGGTATAGAAGGGCCAAGAATCAATAGTGAAACCACGCAAGAGTGACAAATGGAACTCCAATTCTGGCCATGTCTTGGTAACCAAGGGGCAATAACAGATGATAATATTTCTTGTCTGTATTGATTTATTCAGTCCTCATAACATTCCTATTATATAGATTCTGTTATAATTCCTATTTTATAAATGAATATACTGAGGCATAGAGTCAGTGTTATGGTTTGTGCTAGGTAGCCCCCTCAAGCCTCATACAGTCATGGAGGTGGCTGAGTCTTGTTTGTGATTGGTTCATTGTCTAGCACTGAGATTAGTGGTATGAGGGCTGCACCTGCCCAGAGGTGAAGCCAGCATACAATATAAGGGAGGGAATAAGGCGTGTTTTCTCTTTTTTGCCCTGTTCACTCTTGCTGCTTGTGGGCCACCATGAATGGCTGCCCCTCAGCCATGGCACCCTGCCTTGGAGGCAGCTGAATATGGACCAAAACCTCCAAAAACTCTAAGAAATAAACCTTTCCTTCCTTCATGTTGGGTGTCAGGTATTTTGTCTCAACAATGAGAGAAAAGTAACCAAGACAGTCAGTAAGTATCTTATCCAATGTTACAGAACAGTCTGACCCAGGCAATTTGTTCCTAAGCCCATGTCTTGGTTGTAAGGCTCAAGTGAGGTGGAAGTAAGTGGAGGGACAGTTGCTTGGCTCTGTGACACTGCATAAGTGGGGGTATTAAACTGTGCTGCAAATCAAAGTTGGGATCCCAGACTCTCACCCACACTGATGCTCTTGATTTACCTGATAATAACTTAAGTAAATGATTTATATACATTATCCTTTATTGCAACAAGCACACAGCAACCTACTTCAGGTGTACTATGAAATAGAGATTTTAAAAATTCAAATGACTTGTGAAGAAAATAGATTTCATCCTGGGAATGAAGGTTAAATTGACTATCTTAAGTCCAAAGAGCTCACAACTCCCCTGCCCCCATTCTGCACTTAACTATCTTTGCAGTCCCATAAATCTGAGTGTTCGAGTGTCTGGATAAGAAATTAGAGATGAGTATTGATGGATGACTCCACATGAGGCAGGACCTGAAAAAGTGATTGATTAACCTAGGTAGCCCTTTATAGCTACAAATATCAAAGCTGGAGGTTATCTTTCCAAAACACAAATCTAGCCATGTGTCTCCTCTGCTCAAAACTCATTAATGACTCCTTTGCCCGCTGGGAAAATTCTTAATGCTGTCCCCTGCCCAGGACCCTGCAGGAGCTGAACTCTTCTGTTGCCCCCACAGTCCCTAAAAGCTTTACAGTCCAATCATCCCTGATCCCCAGTTGCCTTTCCCTCCCACCTCTGCACTTCGCTTCAGCTCAGATCTCAGCACTCTCTGGTCTCTGGCTTGGTGTTGAGAAAATGAAAGCATCAGGCCTGAGCCAGGAGATCCCTGTGATCTAGAGGACCGCAAAAGACCAGAACCTGGAACTGGGGGGGCAATCGCTGTTCTCTTCTAGGTACTCCCAAGGAGTAGGTAAGACCTCCTGGAGCAGGTTGAGCCCAAACCAGCCCTACACTTCCACACTGGCCCTGCAGGCTGTGGTCAGAATGCTGAGTTTCCTTCAACACACTGAGCCCAGATCTGGCTGGGTAAAGAGTTAGTTTATTGGTTCTGGAGCAGAAGAGGTGAGGAATTGAAAAACTCCATAAAGGTAGAGACATTCACCACATCACTAGGGCAGGGCAGGACAGCTCCCAGCTGGGCAGTTTTCAGGAACATGGGCTGATGGTGAGATCAAGGTCATGAAGCCTTCCTGGTGGAGCTCACTGTCCAGCTGCTGTGGTTCTTAGTCACACACCGTTCATTCAATAGTTCAGGTCAGTGGCCTGCATCCCAGGTACTGTGCTCTGGGTTGGTGTGCAGAGGGAGAAAGACCTCTTCTCGCCAGGACCTTGGGGTGCCTCTGGGGGACACTGGCTTCATCACTGGATAACCAGGCACTGGATAACCATGGGACTCAAGGCTAACACTGGGCAGCTTTTAGAGAGGCATCGGTGCTTCTCAAGGAAGCTTGGCAGGTGCACGACTCTCTGGGGACAGGGGAGGCTTCTCACTACCGGTGCTAGCCAGGACTTTGCTGCCATTCCTCTCCTGATCAATTCCCTCATCATCCATCATGTGCAGGGTTCACCTCCATGAAGCATTTCCTCTTTCAACTCTCACCTCTGTCCCTCTTCACAAGTTACCTAAGACACAGAATTAAGTGCTTGAATAAACAGTTGCATTCGGCTTATTTTTTTCCTGACTGCACTGGAACTACTCCACCATAAGGGTTCTACTTTATACTTTGTGTTATTTGCAACAGGACTTAGCATGTAGTTAATGCCCGATAAATATTTGAGGATGGTAAAAATAGTACGAAACTCTCTCCTTTCTCTTTTCCTCTTCCCTCCCTCGATTGTTCCCTTTTTTTCTCTGCTGGCTTGCCTCTCTTTCCCTCTCTTTTTCTTTCTCCTTTTCTCTCTTTCTGTTCTTCCTCTCTCTTCGTTTCTTCCCTCCCTGTCTCCAGGGTTTCAGAAGCAAGAACACAAGGCTGAGCTGATCACACGTGTGTCCCCTTTCTGGCTCCTTCAAAAAGCCTCTTTGAAGATGTGCTTAGTGGGTGGAAGGGTGCATTTTGCAGATGGAGAGCAAAATCAGGCTGTGGGATTTGGGAGGAGGCAAAATTATAATTTGCATTTCTCTGTGGAGTGAGAACTCTGTAATTTAGGATTTTGCCTAATTGCTGTTTAGAGTTCCTAGGGACCACTTCTCTCCTGGCAGCTCTACGTTTGTTGGAGAGGTGCACTATTAATGGCTCCAACCCCCTTCCAACAGAGGCTTAAAGGTAAGATGACTCAGGAAGGGAGAAGTCAGTCCTGGGGTTCCGTCCCCACCCATACCCAGATTTGTTTGGCTATAGGGAGGCGGGGAGGCTCTGGTCCTTGAGGGGTTCCGAGCACATATTTGCAGGCGGTGTCTTCAGTTCGTGCCTGCTCCAAGTTAAGCTCTGAGCAGCTGTTAGCCAGAAATCAGACGCCACCAAAGACAGGCACATCTCTGTCCCTCTGCATTCGCTGCCTCCTCCTGTGTATGTGTGTGTGAGTCTCCAGAACCTCTGTTTCTCATTTGCACTCTGTGGACATTTTGGAAAGTTACCTAATTCCTTTGAAAATTATTTTCAAGTGTTCCCAAGTGGTGGTGAGAATGACGAGCAGGCTAGCTGTCCTTGGGGGTAGATGATGCAGGCTCCCCACTCCCTGAGATTCCCGCATGGATGTACTCTCAACCAAACAAACTCAGCCTGTCTCTCTCCAGCTGTGCTTAGGTTGGCACTAAAACACCCCCCACCTTTAAGAAGATCTAAGAAGAGGACCAGAAGTTATGGTCATTTTTATCTATCCTAGGCAGACACCTTTTGCAAATGTAAAACAAATGCACTTTTCATTCCACTTTTTTATAACTGGCAGCTCCCTGTGGTTTTAAGTTAAAGCCACAGATGTCAAAGCCACTGGGAGAAATGTTTCCAGGTGGGGCAGGGAACCTCTCAGAGTGGGGTGTCTCCAACGGTCTGGCCTCCAAGCCCACATGGGATTCAGATCCCTGCTCACCTGACCAAAATATCTACACAGGTTGAGTCCACTCAAACCAGCATCCTGGGAGTTCTGAAGTGACTAAAGTGCATCAGATTTTGCTACCACATAGTATAATGCTTTACACAGAGCAGAGCCTACTGGTTTGTGTGTGTGTGATATACGTGTGTGGTGAGTGATATGCGGTATACTGTGTATAACATGGAATACCAGCTTTATGTATGTGTGATATGTGTGATGTGTGTTGTGTATGGTATATATATATGGTATATCTATGGTGTATGGTGCACGTATGTATCATGTTTGTTGTATGTGTGGTATGATGAGTTTGTTGTGTGTGGTGTGGTATATTTGGAGTGTGCAGTCTGTGTGGTGTGTGTGTGTTTGTAGTGGGTGATGGATATATGTAATATGCGGCCTGTGGTATGGTGTGGGGTGTGTGTTGTGGGGTTTATTGTGTAGTATGTGTGTATAGTGCATGTTGTCTCTGGTGTGGTGCATGTGGTGTATGTAACATTGCCTACAAGTAGAAGAAAAAATTTTAACCTATTATTGACTCTAAAGCTCCTTTTCTTTCCTGTACACTAACTTGTGACATTGCACTAATTGACTTACTCAGGCTTATTTTAGCTCTGTATTTTCTTACCCACAGTTTTCTTGGCCACCCCAGTTATTGGTTTCCACAGTGAGGCAGATGAGGGGTAAGCTGGAAGGTCAGGGTCTAGGACTGAGACCACTTCACGTACTGTATCTGTATTGGAGTCTAGTCTGAAAAAGAGAATTCGTATTAGGTATTTTAAACAATGATTATTTTATACAGAAATTGATTACAGAAGCACCAGAGGGAAAGAAGGGGAGGAGAAAGAGAAAGGGAGAGGCAGAGACTGAGAGATTGTAGCAGGAAATTATTTGGGGGCAATATGGCAGCTGAGGCAACTATAGACGCCTCCCTTAAATAGCCTGTAGGGCTGAGACAAAGGAAATGAAAGGGAAATCATCATAACCCCAAAAGGACGCAAGAGAAGACCAAAGTTGTTTGCCCAACTGGCATTTGTCATTCAGGATGACCTTGACCATGGCATTTAGAGGCTGTGCACCTGAGGCAGAGGATGAAGCCCAGGACCACACACAATGGAACACCAGGCCAGAGATAACCATGACAAAGCCAGGACCCCAGAAAAGTATTTGCCTGTCTAGGTCTTACCTCTGGGTAAAGAGAAAAAGAATATCAAATGTCTACCATGAAAAGATACCCCGAAGTCTCTTGTGGAGGAGTTTGTAGCTATCTCTTTTTATTTTGACTCTTCCTGGTCAACAGAACTCTTACACTGTACTTGATAGGAGGAGCTAGAACCGGACCATCACAATTAACCGTGTAACAGTAAGTTTCCACAAGGGGCACCGATGTATGAAGAACAAGGCATTCTTGGAGACATAGTGACGTCATACAGAGCTGCTGCCTTTGCTTGTGGTTCCAATTAATAAATCTCCAGTAGCATCACAGCCAACAGCCGTGGTGATTTCCATCTCCCACCTATGCTTATAAATTGATCTCTTGGAAATGAGCCGTAAGCACAATTTTAAATTTGCATATTGTGTCACCCAGATCGAGCATGATTTCTATCCCCATACTAGCTCAAATAAAGGACAGACTGAATTGAAGGTCTGAATATGTTGGCAGGGGCCTTCCGCCTAATGAAGAAATTTATGGGCAGACAATTTTGCTAGGGAGCCAGACATCTTCTCTAAATCTAAATGCACAAGTCATTCCACAGCTGATCTACATGTTCCTGGGCTTCCTTGAGATCAGTTAGAGGACTTTATCCCCATTTAGTTCAGCTTCATGACTTTAACAAATCACTTTTTTTTTCTTTATTTCTGTTTTGGTCACCAGAAGCTAATAAAGACGTCATAGAGGTTTAGAGACAACAAATGAAATCAGAAGTATTGGACTCTGTATTTACCTTTTCTGGCTTTGTTTGGAAATTTCACATAACCAGCTCTGAAAAATGCAATGGAAAACAATCAAGGAAGTGTGCACGTTGGTATCTAGGCTACATGGATAGGGAAGGCAGTGGAAGACATGAAGAATGACGTCACAAAATGTCAATACTTTCCCATTAACTAGGAGGCAGCCACTCACTGAGGCAATAGTGTTTCTAGTTCTACCTCTGAAAACACTCCGAAAGCTGGTATGTTGAACAAAGAAACAGGACTTCAAGAGTGGCAGATTTCTGTCTGAATTCCAACAAAAATAGTTACCAGCTCTCTTTTTTTTAAAGGCAGCAGGAGAGCAAGGACCCAAAATTCTGTGTAATCCCACTTAGCTAAGACTCTAATAATAGCACACAGTGCTATAGCACAGTTTATGTTATTCTTGGCAAGGTTCAGATCTTAGGTGACATCAAAAGTGACTATATGGAGATATATATACATATATATATAGTGAAGTCATCTTATAATTAATTTCTGTTAGATTTATAAATTCAACTGGAAAGGGCTCACAAGTTTCTGTAAGACAGAAAATACCACAGATATTCAGCATAATATTCATATTAGACAGTGCTAATTTCCTTAATATGCAAAGAGCTTTTTTAATTAGGTTTATTGGTACAACTTAGATACACATAATGATCACATTTGTTTTAGGGAATTTGTAAGAGGACATGATATATCTTGATTCCTCTTTTTTCCCTATTCCTCTCCCCTCCTTTATTTGCAAAGTTTTATTTCCATTTTATCCTTCTTTTCTCATTTTTTTTTCTTTTTCTTTTCTTTCCCCCTCCCTGGTTCCCCTGTTGAACAATATCTTCCTATTTCACAATTTCTATTACGCATTTTGGTCCTTATTTACACTTTCAGTTTCTCACACAGGAGAAACAATGAGATATTCACACATGTGTGTTCAATTTATTTTACTTAAGAGAATTGTTTCAAGGTCCATACTATAATGCACCTTTCGCTATGAATGTCTCAAGTTCATTATTGTTTATGGCTGAATAGTACTCCATTGTATAAAAAAAACCACATCTCTCTTTTATCCAGTCATCTGTTAATGGGAATTTGGGATGTATCCAAGATTTAGTTACTTAAAATTGTGCTGCTGTAAACATGGTTGTGCATATATTGCCGTGGTATGATGCTTCTAATTCTTTTTGGACGATACCAAGAAAAATAGCTGGGTTAAATGGGACCTCCAATTCTAGTTTTTTGAAGAATTTTCACACTGATTTCCACAGTGATTACACCAGTCTACACTCCCACCAGCAGTGAAGAAGGGTTCTTTTTTTTTTTTTTTTT